>BLKR01003007.1:0-165751 GCA_011170035.1 Teleogryllus occipitalis | reverse complement strand
AATAAGAGCAGCTGTCGATGGCTTAGCCATCATCAGTTTTTTGCTGAATATTTCCAGAGGGCCGTGCTCGAAAGGAGACGTGACGTTTTAAGTTACGTTAAAATAGTGACATATTATTTTATTACGTTATCATTTTTTAGTTGAATACATATAAGACACTTCATTTTGGATTTCTCATTACTGATGTACATTAATTCTCCCCTTTGGGGATGTTGTGTAAGAAACAGTGTACAAGTGTCATAGCTAGACCTACAATACCATGCAAAATGGCAATAGTCAAAACTGTAATGAATCTCCTACACCCTACGACATGAACTCTCAACATTCTATATCGCAAAACATGAACCTTCAACATCATCCAAATTCTTCCTACCAGTCATCTTCCATTGAATAGCCTCAAGATCCTCTCATGCAGAATGGAAATTATCAAAATACAATGAAGCTGCTACACCAGAAAACAACATAAACTTTCAACATTCACAAAATATGGATTTTCAAGACTGCAAATTCTTTTCGCCTGTCAACTTCCAATAGTTTCCTCAAGATTCTCTCACCGTGGAAGAAGAACCAAACAGTGATCAATCTCCGCGAGTATATAGAAACCTCTCGTAACAACACCACCTAGCATCAACACCTTCAAACATCAAATCCGGCAACACGTATGAGGTCATCAAAACCCGTGTACTCAGGGCCTACGCATTCTATGATGATTATTACTAATTATGATTATTACTATTATTACTGATTATTAATATTATGACTAATTATGATTCTATTGAAACATCTCCTTACAAATATAACAATTTTTTTAGAACAAAGTCGCGTACCTGCAAGTAATGTTTACGGCGATTACAATTTTGAAATTGCAGTATTAGCAGAATATATCCGATTATATCTGATCAGACTATATTATATCTGATGGCGATGTGAGGGAGTTCGTATGTACAAGAGAAAAATGTCAATAACAGATCTGTATAAAACAGAAAGAACGAAGAATACGTAGTATTCGCTGCGGTGGAGGAACCTGTCATTCTGACAACGGACAAAGATTCCGATAAAGAAGAAGAAGCAATTGCTCCGCCTCGCAAACGGCGCGCAGCTGCACGGACTGACGGGCGGCGTGCGTGGGCAATCAGATCGTTGACAGCTCTTCCGGGCGTCGTTTCGCCGAACTGCGCGTCGAATTCGTGATTGCGACGCAACGTCCTCAACAATATTCTCCAACGCTTCAATGCACGTACGGTAGCTATGGATTCGTCTCTGAAATATCGAAAGTAAGAAAGAAAGGAAAAACGAAATATATATATATATATATATATATATATATATATATATATATATATATATATATATATATATAGAGAGAGAGAGAGAGAGAGAGGGAGAGGGAGAGGGAGAGAGCGAGCTCACTGGCCTCGGCCCAGAAACGCGTCGCGTCCTCCTGAGATTGCACAAGCCCTCGCTCATCGGTGGGTGGTGGGCGGGCGTTATCGCTCACGTGTGCGCGCGGCCAGCGCGAGACGGCTCTCCCCCGGGATACTTTCAACGATGGGCAAGCTCTTTCGTATCATTGTGAATGAATATTGCCCTTGTAATAAAAAATAATAACATGAATAATCAAACAAGAGTAATAGTGTAAGGATTTATTTTCTTTTTTATGAAGAAAATCCTTCCCTTCGCAACGGTGAATAATTAATGAACAATATACGTATGCGTAAATCTTGCAAGTGGATCTTTCGAAATCTTGAAGTAGCAACTTTAAACACATGCGTTTGAATGGACATGCCTCGTATCAATAAGAAAGTGAATGTTTTAAGCGAAAAAAAGCGAAGACCACGCCGCCCTGGGCGTCGCGTGGCAAATGAAATTGGAAAACTCTGCTCATAGAACAGACACATCGACAGGACTTGGTGTAAAGATTCCCAAAACACTGGCGAAGCTATTTTTGTCATTTTGCCCGGTTTGTTTGCAGTAGTTTGTGCAGTAGAGCGTTTCTTCTTCCGAATGCATATCCGTGCCGGCAAGAGCGACTGACGTATGCGCCGCACCTCGATGCTTCTGGCAATGTGTGTCTTCCCTCCTATTCTACTTTAAGGCCTGCCTATTAGCCAAGAACAGCGTTTTGGTAAGCAAATATTTACAAAGCTGCTAATACTTACTAATTGAGTAGTAATAATTTCTTGAAGGTGTCGAGAAAAGAAGAACAATTGGCATTGAATGAGTGTACATTTTCTTTTCTGTTTCATTGGAGGTCTTTTATTAATTTAATAATGAGCATTGAAAGAATGGAGAGGCATTGATTTGTTGTTTTTATTAATAATGAGGTGAAGGTGATTATTCCCGCCAGCAAGTAGTCCAATGCTACTATCTCGTGTTGGCACTTGTGTCGTTTCTGCAAAAAGTAATGAAAGGTAAATACTACGTGCGCTAATAAAAGAGTTTGATGTGCAGTAAAGAAGAATGAAATGTATGATTTTCGGAGCAAAAATCGAGTTTTCATATATCCGCTGACTACGATGAGGAGAGCGGTCGTGAAGAACCGCGTAGCTGTTTTGGGAACGTACAATTGTAACGTAATTTTAAACTCAAATTTAATTTAACGTAATTTTAAACTCAAAAACTCAAACTCAAATTTAACGTAATTTTGAACTCAAATAATAAAACAAAAGCAATGTGGAATATAATAAAAAATACTACCAAATCAACTAGAAAAACCGTAGAGAATGTTGTTTTAAAATATAACGATATAAATGTGAACAATCCGGCAACAGTGGCTAACCTCTTTAACCAATACTTTTCGAGAATTGCTGCCGATCTCACTAAGGGTCTTCAGCCACAAAATTGAAAAACAGACAGTTCACCCAAAATTTTAGACACAATGTTCGTTTCCGAAACTTCTTCCTATGAAATCCTCAAAATAATCGGTAAACTAAAAAATAAATATTCGTCCGGTTTAGATGAATTCCCAGATTCTTTGTTAAAGACTTGTGCGTATGCCATTATACACCCGTTAACTCACATATTTAATGCATCTTTATGCACTGGAACGTTTCCAGATATTTTCAAAACAGCTAAAATTAAGCCGCTTTTCAAAAAAAGGCAACAAAAATGAAATTCAAAATTATCGGCCCATTTCTCTTCTATCAGTTTTTTCAAAAATATTAGAGAGACTTTTTTATGTACGAATGGAAACCTTTCTCAGTAAACACGACGCGCTTTCAGATTGCCAACATGGATTTAGAAAATCAAAATCAACGGAAACAGCTATATTTTCTTTTCTTAAAGATGTCGCCTCATCATTAAATCAAAACGAGGCACCTATTGGATTATTTTTAGATCTCTCAAAAGCTTTTGACGTCATTGATCATGACATTTTACTTTCCAAATTACCTTCATATGGAATTCGCGGTATTGCTCTAGATTGGTTATGTTCGTACCTTAAACAACGATCTCAGAGAGTTGAAATACCTTACTGGAATGATGGAACATTACGTACGCACCTTTCCGACTCTTTGCCCATTGCACGTGGAGTTCCTCAAGGATCGATTTTAGGCCCTATTCTTTTCCTACTTTACATAAACGATATGCCCTCGACGATTCGAAACGGAAGAACGGTTCTCTTTGCGGATGATACGAACATCCTTTCCAATAAAGAAACCGTAAATAGTACAATATCAGATGTTTCAAATTGGTTCCGAAATAACAAATTAATAGTAAACGAAAAGAAAACGGTTTTAATGCAGTTTTCCATTTCAAATAAACAATTCTGTGCTCCATTGAAAATGAACAGTGTACAGTACTGGAAACATAAATTGATCGCGGCCGTCTGCGGCTAAGTTCAGCTTTTGCACGGCTTGGACAGCCCTTGTCATGACGAAACGTCGCAGGCGGAGCCT
Organism: Teleogryllus occipitalis; assembly: GCA_011170035.1. Taxonomy (NCBI): domain Eukaryota; kingdom Metazoa; phylum Arthropoda; class Insecta; order Orthoptera; family Gryllidae; genus Teleogryllus; species Teleogryllus occipitalis. Next base: position 161,855 of record BLKR01003007.1, on the reverse strand, counting down.
CACAAACCATCGTAGCCAATCTCAACGCAGGGGGGAGTGCCCTAACAAAATTACGTCCTACAAAATGGCGGGCGCCGCCAGTTCAGATGTGGAAGTATTTTCAAATGAAAAATACATGAAAGAAACACTTCAATGAACATGAAAGTAAATTCATTGAAATATATATAAACTCATAGCACTTAACCACTGTTAACACAATTCTTTTTGAAGCAATTACATTGATATAAGATAAAATAACACTAATTTTAGAACAATTACGTTCTTATAGATATTTAAATTCCAATATTCTTGTCCAAACGCAATTTATGAACCTTATCAAACTAGTTTACTACAGAATTTTGCGATAAGAAAAACGATTATAATTGCATATTTTCAATTGTTCATATGTATATTACATTTGCAAAAATGCAAAATACTGTCTTTCTCGAATCGTTAGGACTTCTAGGGAACAATTTCAATAAAAGAAAGTAAAATTCAAAGACCAGCTGTATATTTATCATTAAAGTAAAAATTAAACTAGATATTAAGCAATTAATTTGCATCTCATGTCAAAACTGTTATTTTGCTATCATCAAATCAGGGGCAATTTGGGGACACTCCCCGGCAGGAATAGCGCACATTTCGGAATTGTTTATAAAATTGTTAATTGTTGCAAAATTGTTAATTCGCAGTTTTTGGTTCTGGGACATCAGAAAACCCTTCCCACTTTAGAATTGCAAAAATTGGAAATTGTTTATAAATTTTTAAATTTTACAAAAAAGTATTGCTTTTTTAAAATTGCCTTTAAACGAGATGTAAAATTCCGCAATCCGATTAGCGCTTCCTTTCGTTTTCGAGATACGTAAGTGTTTATAAGAAATTAGCATGTCATGGCAACTATTTTTTTGGCAGTTCCCACGTTAAGCTTTTCTATAAGCCGTTTTGCAACGGCTCGCTTAGTTTCTCCGGCAAATACATTTGAAGTTCCTAACGGGGTGGAGGGGACAAGCGTCCACAACGCTTGCATTAATTGCCACGAAAATTGTTGCTGGTTAGATATTCCTGGTTTTCAGCTCCTTAATTTTTCATTTTATTCTAAATACTTTAAGTTCCATTTGTTTAACAATTACAGCATAAATTTTAAAATACTACTCGAGTCGGCTACCGAACAATCTTCAACTTGGGAGTAAGAAAGAGTCATCAATTGGCTTCCAGAAATACCTCCCGGTGAAAATTGCGTCCTTCCTCCACACGTTTCAAGGCGAAATAGGCTGAGCTTGTAAGCGTAAATCGTAACACTCGCTTTCCCTCGAGAAAGCCTTTATCCACCTTCGTAGGAAGCCAATTCTTTACATATAAAATTGTGGAAAATTTTTCAAATTAAATATACAAGAAAACAATAATTTTGCATTAATTGTCTTGACGTATAAATATAGACATTAAAGCTTCCGGCTCCTCAGTATTCACACGTTCCAAATACGAAATACATTGTTATAACATTCACAATTTCATTCTAACCAGTAAGTCTGCTGCCTTTAGAAGCATATAGCATCAGCATGGAATATGCGAAAAAGTAATAAGTCTATTATAATATTGTATTGACATATGTTTATTTATGGACATTTGTAATTGAAGGAATGTGAACTTACGTATGCAGTTAAGTAAATTTCAATGAAGGTGCAAAGTTTGCAAATAAACATGTTTTTAAAATTCAATTATTCCAAGTTCAGAACAATTCCTAGACGCATTCTTTTCCATTCGACACTAACACGCCAATGATTTTTGACACTACCCTCTGAATCGAAGTGGATTGTTTGAGGTCATCGCTTATCGCGTCAAAATCATGGAAGTTTACACGTCTTCGAAATACGTATACGCCGAGGTCATCTTCATGAAACACAGAAAATCTCATATGAAAGAATCAGTCGTCATTTCAACAATGAAGCTACTACGACATAATAATCATAATATCCTCAATTTCGTTTACTTATTGTGTTCTTTCGAGCGTGCTCCGTGTCTCTGAGTAGCAAACATTAACATAATCGTTAAAATTAAAAGTAACGATTTAGGATGAAAATTTAGGATGAAGTTCACATCTCCTTATAATTGTTTGTAGAAAGTCTTATCAGGTTAGTATTATTGTCAATAAAATTGTAGTTTTATTTAATTTGAAATAATTGCTTGGATATTTTGGGGTTTAATTAAGAAAATATAGCTACCCGAAGTTGACGCTATGAAAAGTAAACATTTCGAGGTTTCCACTACGAGACGTATTTAGTCATCCCTATTCATTCGCTTAGTATACAGCAATCGCTTTCATTTATCATCGATCAAGTTACATAGGGTTTCTAATGTTTATATGATACCGGGTGTCCCACCAAATATGGACCACTCCCATAACTTCTAAACAGTTCAGGGTATCGAGTTGCAGTTTTCGCTGAACAATGCAAAATCTTGGGGCAGGTAACATGCTGGTAGAGGAATTCTCTATAATAGTTTTAGTTTTCGAGAAATTTAATGATCTCTGATTTTTTAAATTGAACTATATATTTTTTCATCAGCAATGTTATCATCATGAATATTGGAATAAAATGATTTATCATATGTTAGTATTTTAAGAGTAATTTGAGTATAAAATTAGATTTTTTGGAATCAGATTTTCAAGTAAACGGGTAGCCTTTGCAACAGTCGCCGTTTTGGGAAGGTGGCCTTCGCGATGTTGATACTGTTTTGTGAAGAGAGGAGTGTGAGAGAGATGGCCGTGTAGGATGAAGGTGTAATTGCAGCAATTCATGATCTTGACATGAAAAACATATGAACAAACATCAATTTTAACGATCTGAATGAGAATTTTTTCCCAGTTGTTCATCTGAGTTGAACTCTTCTGAAATTCCAAATCAACGATAATCGAAAAGAACGAAATAAAAATATTGTAGCGAAAACGATAATAATAATAAAATTAATAATAATAATAATAATAATAATTATTATTATTATTATTATTATTATTATTATAAAGGTCATTTCTAAATTTACAAAACTCGAACTCAGTGCAGAAACAAGCTATCACTTTAATATATGGGAAGCGAATGAATTCTTAAAGAGTTTCATAGTAATATCTTGATTAATTCATTAAATAATAGACAGGTAGACATTTTCTCTTATTATTCACAGTAACTTAACTTCCTATTTAAACACGTACTACCAGAAGAACAAAGTAATAAAAAACTTGAAATACTCTTGACAGTTCTGTCAGTGTAACTACCAAACTTTAACAAAAATGCATATCTGTATTCGCTACTGTTCATTCTGATTAGAGTGTTTCTCATTTCATAGCGCCAAGTGCTGCCTCAAACTTGAAAAGGCAGAAGACGGAAGTGTACAGTTTTCTTTTCCATTCAAGAACAGCAGTCGTATGGTTGCAAAGTGGACGAGTGATCATTTTAATTAAAAATGACATTTACCAACGAAGAGACGGTGGTTGGCTTCTTATTCAGTTTGAAAATGATATTTATTATTATTAACACCTTCTTTACGCTACCAACTTTTTATATCGTTCTTTGGAACGATCAATGTTTTGAAATTTTAGTAGAAGGCAAGTTAAATCCAAATAAATAAATGGAAAATGTCTCCCATTCTGATTGTCAAAATTGGTATTTCTTAGTGTGATGTCTGTGCCATCACTAAGAATTACTGTAGTTATGCCTCTTATCCCCCACTGCCACCCCTCTCAGTCAAGACGCAACAGTCTAGACGTCGTGATGGCCACCTTCCCCAAAAGCGAGAGTTGCAACGATTACCCGTTTAATTCAAAATCACATGTCAGAAAGCCTAATTTTATACTCAAGTTACTATCAAAATATTAGCAAATGATACATCATTTTAATCCTCTTTTCATGGTCTATCCATTGCTGGTGATAAAAATATATAGTTCCATTTAAAAAATCGAAGTTGATTATATTTCTCGAAAATTAAAAATATTATAGATAATTTCTCTACGGCTCGTTACTTGCCCCATGATTCCTCATTATTCAGCAAACACTTCATTTCGATATCCTGAACCGTTTAGAAGTTGTGGGGGTGGTCCATAGTTGGTGGGACCCCCTGTTTATGTAATAACATTAGAACTGCATTCTCACGGGCAGGAATTCGGGCTCTGTAATTATTCTTTTTTGCGTGTAACCTACTCTGTGGTGTGTGAAAGTGTATTTATTTATATATTTATTTTTACTTCCTCGTAAACATTCGGAGTAACAAAAGTAATATTTAGAGAGGTATGTAATGTTGCAGTAAATCGATGTCGAGAATTTAATGGAATTACACGTTTTGGGGTCTTAAGTTACCAAGAGAGTGTTGTTATATCAAAACGTCCGTCTCTCCGTCCATGTGTCCGCTGGTCTGTCTGTCTGTTTCTCTGTGAACACTAGTGTGTAAACTATTCGTAGAATTTTTGTCAAAACTAATTTTCCATTAACGATCTGGCCCGAATCGAGGCCCTGCGATTTTGAAAATAATTCTTTAAATCTGGGGGTAATTTAATTGAAGTCCCTGAGAAGCATTTTCAAACTTTTCTTAAAAACGGCTCCAAAGTTTTTCGACCTACATATGTAACCACAGTCGAACATCCGCCAACGTCGGAACTCGAACTCTAGGGCCTCGCGGTCAGTAACGTTACAGGGAAAACTGTAACGATGCCACTGAGCTATCGCAACCTTTGCAACGTGTACTTAAAAACATTGTTAGTCTTTTTCCATACAAAGTTTTAATTTTTCAATATTACAAATATTCAATTGTTTCATATTATTCGTGTGCATAGTAAATTTAACTTAAAGCTTCCTGCTTGAATCGTGTGTAACAAATCGGACAAATTGTATATTAGAAAAAATATTAAAATACAATTAATTAATAATTACAATTAATACAATGAAGATCTATTGGGTGACAAAATGATATTCCTCTAAAACTGAAAAATGTACCGAAACGAATGTTTGCTATTCTGGCAGTTTTCTGTGTACTATTCGTTACTTCTGTGAACGTTGTCTGAAGAATACACTGCGTTAGACGAAAGATAATTATACATATTTCTTTCTTAATGTAATCTGCTCTTCATTATTAGTCTTTCAAATAATCTCATGTGCACGTTTCTTAAAATATGAGTGTTTTTCGCAAAAGTTTGAGTTATATAGTGACAATATATGTTTTCGAACACCACCAATACACATGCTGGAGATTTACTTCCAAGTGCAATCGTTTTAAATACTAAATTTTAAAATAAGTTTTATTTAGAATTTTGTCTGAAATAAACAGTAGCTTTTGCGATTTTTCGAAAGAATTTTCTGGCATCAAGAACATTGTAATATTCAAACTATTCACTACATTCACTACAATTCACTACATAAGTGACCTGCCCAAGGACAATATCGTAGCGTATTTGACCATTGTAGAAATCACGACCGTTAATAAGTAATAGGATAATGGATCACGGGATCGGTCAATTAATGGATTACACTAGTTTGCCAACGTTTCGGAATATTTTATTCCATCATCAGGGCTAACAAACAAAGAGACAATCACAATAAATAAGGACAAACTCTTCTGAACAACAACATAAAAAAACATGAATGAACATACATGTAGAAAAATAATTACACAGATAACTAAATAAATAAATACATTATATACTGTATATCTAAGTTAAGGTCATATAAAGGATGCACACATTACTAATACATATACTGGTCAAACATGTTCCTGCACAGCACAACTCCAATACAGAGTTGCTGAAGCACCCACGTCCATAGCTGGTCCGACCATGGCCACGGCCCGAAAGAAAGTGAATGAGAAACCAGTGTATTGTCAGGACCACGTGCTAAGCAACTCCATGCCGGAACCATGCGTATCCGGTTTCATTATCATTATTCATTTATTTATTTATTTACCCTTTTTTTATTAAAAAAATTTGTATCTTTGCATCCGAACCCGTTTTACGAAAAAAAATTGTTAACAATTATTTGTATTACTATATTATTAATAAGGTACCTTTAATAGATATCTAATAAATAAATAAATAATACAACAAATAACTGACCCTATGAAGTTAAGCAATATAAATATCAACACACATTCACCGGAAGTACGTAATATACTATGATTTACATTTTCTCTCACTACTCAAGATATCTATTAAAGGTACCTTATTAATAATATAGTAATACAAATAATTGTTAACAATTTTTTTTTCGTAATACGGGTTCGGATGCAAAGATACAAAATTTTTTAATAAAAAAAGGGTAAATAAATAAATAAATAAATAAATAAATAATGATAATGAAACCGGATACGCATGGTTCCGGCATGGAGTTGCTTAGCACGTGGTCCTGACAATACACTGGTTTTTCATTCACTTTCTTTCGGGCCGTGGCCATGGTCGGACCTGCTATGGACGTGGGTGCTTCAGCAACTCTGTATTGGAGTTGTGCTGTGGAGGAACATGTTTGACCAGTATATGTATTAGTAAGGTGTGTATCCTTTATATGACCTTAACTTAGATATACAGTATATAATGTATTTATTTATTTAGTTATCTGTGTAATTATTTTTCTACATGTATGTTCATTCATGTTTTTTTATGTTGTTGTTCAGAAGAGTTTGTCCTTATTTATTGTGATTGTGTTATTTGTTTGTTAGCCCTGATGATGGAATAAAATATTCCGAAACGTTGGCAAACTAGTGTAATCCATAAATTGACCGATCCCGTGATCCATTATCCTAGTAGCGTATTTGGTTGGGTGGCTTCTTCTTGTGCTGAAGATCTCGGGTTCAAATCCTAGTCTGCACTACTCATTTTTTATTCTGTACATTAGAGTATGTATCTGACAAATTACTTTGAAATCAGTTGTAGACGTGGAATTTTATATATCGTTTTGCTTTTCAATAATTATATATTTTTTTGTCTCTCAGCCGTGTCTCTGTCGTTTCCTTAAGGTTTATTAGAAGAATGAAGTGTTAGTGGTATAAAAGTTGTAATATATTGCGTAACCGTTACCAATAAAACAAGAAAATAAGACCGGTTTTTTATTGTTTGTGTTGGTAGTCAGATGAATAGAAAGTGAATAACTGCGTCAATGGTAGGTGCTTTTTTCAATTAAATATTTTTGAGAATCGACTAATTACCAGCTGCGCTGAAACCCTTATTTTCCGAAAGAAAGCTGTAACGGCTATTCAAGCCAGCAGTGTAATTTTTGTTATCCTAACTGGGAAGCGATAACCGAGCAAGTGGCAACAGCTCAGGATTTGGCAACCGCTTGGCCCTTTAACACAAGGATGGTTTCTTCATTGTAGGGAAGAAAGTGAGAGGGAATTATGTGAGCTTATTGCACTCGTCGGTCACAAATCATGTGCGACCGCGCCATGTGTCTGCCTGAATTTTGACATTTGCAAACACGTTAGGAACGTATGTTAGCACTGTGTTTAAAAAATCTGTTCCTCAATGCTTCTGTGCGAAATTGGTTGTATTTTGATCTGTACGAGAATTCGTAAACGTGTTTTAAATTAAAAATTTCACAAAACAATATGAATATCGTCATCCATTTTTAACATGAATAAAGTAATATATTTACCCAACAGAAACTTGAATTATGAAGACAGAATATTAACAAAAGAATTGGGATCCCTTAGACCAGACTTGTGCATCAATCAAATGTCCAGTAATGAAAATAGGTCGGACATTTAAGCGGTATATATTCTTATATTTGGTGCCCTCCCTGGTTACTAATCTGGTCACCCTAGAGGCGCCACTAGATCATAGCTACCTTAAAACACTAAGAAAGCAAATTCATTCACGTCTTAAATTCCCTAACATTCACTGATCACATATGACCCCGTAGGTCATATGTGGTCAGTTATGGGATTGAAAATAAGAAGAGTATTCTTAATTTCTAAACTTGATATCTTTATTCTTTCTAACATATCGTTCGTATTAGATTCGTAGAAGTTTCTGCTAGAGTTTTCTAGTTGTTCGCAAGGCCGTCCTTTGGCCTAAGCAACTGCCATGAGTCCCAACTTCAGACGGGGACATAGATAATTGAAATAAAATACAATAGGATCCCCAATAAATTTGTATTACTCTTAAAGCCCATAAATGTGTAAAGGCATTTTTTTTATTTTTACTGTTTAAATAGCTTCTTAAATATTGCAGGATTATTGATAAAAGTGATCAATTCCAAAAATTTGTGGTTTTGAATAAAAGGCATTTACAGGTATCTAAACCTTCCAAAAATCAGTGTACTGTTTTCGATTTTCATAGTATTGTAATGCTACATCTTCTATATTATTATCGTTTTAACATTAGTTTAATTTTTTGTTATTCAATTGGTCAATTTTCGCAAAAAAATTTGCAATTTTTTCAGTTGTGAGAAGACGCTAGAAAAATTCAAACTTTTGCAATTTTTGAAAATCCTGTTAACCGTGAAAATAGAACCTATGCCACTTTTATAAGTGTATTTTGCTCTGTTATTACAATAAATTTAAAGAAAAAATTTTGAACAAAACTTTTGAGAAAATTTCGAGGATGTCCGTGGGGCTTGATCTAAAAACCCCCAAGTTTTAAAGAATGGTTTTCAAAATTTCAAAGCTTCAACTACAGATAGATAGATGTTTCTTCAATTTGAAAAAAATCCTACGCATGGTTTAAGCGCTAGTAGTGTTCACAGACGGACAGACGGCGGGCGTTTCGCTTGCAATTGAGTTTTCGGTATCAAGGACCAACAAAATAGGAATTCTGGCTACATCACATATTAGAGGACTTTTTTCTCTTAACTAAGCAACTGCATTTATCCACTTTTTCGTTATCAGGATCCGGCAATGAATTTTTTTCTGCCGAAAATCCACCGTTTTTTCGCGCAGCATTACATAACTTTCTCTACATTACGTATATTACTCCGTATATACGTAGGTATGCAAGAAAGTAAAAATGATATTTCATTAAAATCTGTCTCCTATTTATAATATACTCGTATAACTGTGTTCAGCATGCTCTTAATAATTCACTTCACCACAATAAGAGCATCAGTTAATCCCATACTGCAGTTAAGTGAATCATTTTTTCGTCTACGTTTCTGCATCCCACGAAATTTGCTAAAACTTGAAAATTAATAATTTGTATTACTGTTTCTTATATTAACTTCATATTATTATATAATAAGTTTGGCTAACTTAAGATGAACAAATGCAAAAAAAAAAAAAATAAAAAGTATATCTGGCGCAGTTAACCAAACAGTCCTGTATATCAATACAAGTAACTGGAGTTATTTTCTGACGTTAACTATCCACTCCACACAATTTTGCGTAGATTATGGACAATGTACTGAAATTACATATTGTAATGTTCTAACCGAAGGGCTAGCAGTACGTTTTTTCGAAATTTTGATTAATAAAAACTAATGGCGGCATGCATGGTAATAGTCTAGATTTTTGATATTACAATTGTTTGGTGATGGAAACACCAGAATAACGTTCGTAAAAAAACTATTAATTTTAACTTACTTTCATTGAGCGAAATAACTTCTTTACCGTGCAATAAGTTAGAGCCCTGATGAGTCCCAACGAAAAAAGTACGTCTTAATCCATTTTTTGAGTAGTTTATGCTAACAAATGAAGCTGAATAATAATGTTATCTTCTAAAATATTTTGATGTTTCGATAGCAGGAAAGTCGTCAAATGATGACATTAAGCGACAGTGTTGCGTAATATTCATTTTCCCACTTCTCAGGCAATATTCTGCGTCCGTTTATTTTCTGAATCCCAATTTACAACTAGAGAAAGCGTACCTCCCCATCTCCGTTCTGATAGACTGAAAAATTTTCTTGAGAAACTTCAATAAAATATTTCAATAGTCTTTAATTTTTTAAACTTAATTTAATTAATTTAAATTAATTAATTTAAGTTAATTCACAATTAACTTTGTAATTGCAGAATTACACGAATTCAAACGGATTGGTAAGGCTGTAATAGTATTTTTTGATATTTTGCGATGAAATAAAAAAAATAGTTCACGCATTGGTAGTGATGTAAAAAAACGATAATAATATAAACTTATAAACCCGTTTTTATATATTTATATTATGAGACTTGAGATTTGAAATTATACGTGCAATTTTTCTTCTTGCAGCCGTCGAGACTGTCGCTTTTGGGGAAAGTGGTCTTCGCGACCTTTCCCCTGTTCTCGCAAAAGTGCCGACGCCGCGAAGGCAATCTTCCCCTAATGCGACAATGGCAACGGTTGCTAACAGGAAATCTCGTACATTTAGTTCAAAATCATATGTCTGAAAGTATAATTTTATACTCAATATACTATCAAAATATTAACGTATGTTACATCAATGCATTCGTCTATTTATGATTATCTATCGCTAGTGAAAAAAATATATGGTCCCATTTAAAAAATCAAAGATAATTAATTTTTTCGAAAACTAAAAATATTTCGATTTATATCTCTACCGCACATTACTTCCCTCGTGATTCCGCATTGTTAAGCGAAAACTGCATTTCGATATCGGGAACCGTTTAGAAGTTATGAGGTGGCCCATAGTTGGTGGGACTCTGTATAATTCTATTTCTCAGAAAATTTTCATTACGAATCTTTCTGTTTTCCAATAAATAAGCGCTTTTTACAACAGTTATTGTTTTATTTATGAAAAAACTCATGAAAACATTGTTCTCTTTTGTAATTAAGTTACCCACCTCCCAGGAATGTTTCCGCGCTCAAATTTCTTTCGTTGCCCGCTGCAGCGACGATTTTGAGTGGCAGCACCCGCGAGGCATAAATAGGAACACGAATGCCCATGCGGGCAAAACTGACCGCCCTTGCTATAGATTCTGCTAGGATATTATTTGATTGACAGTCACAACTATTACGATCGCGACATTTTACAATCTTGTATTTTAGTCATCAATATTCCCTTCGAGATTCTGAAATTTTTTTTCTGAAGCTTGGCATATTGTCAGTCCACTCTTAATGCAGGTATTCTTCAGCTCACCGATCGCAATAAGACGTGACTTGAACCGCGAGTACTTGGAAACAGCAATCTAGCTTAAATCAAGAATAACATTGGCATCAGTTAAACCCCATTTCTAAAATACATTAACAAAATTATATAAGAAACAGAAAACTGATTAAAATGCAAACAAAATGAAAGACAAAAAATTGAATTAAAACTATAATGATAATAGGACGCACTATTTGGTATCGCAGTATTATAATAATTCATGAAGTCCGCAGAAAGGTTTCCAATCCCCAAATGTTTTTTCCACACTAGGAAACGAACTCGCTTAGGTGCAGAGAGTGGTTTCCATGTCCACTACACTATTATCTCTCCAAGAATCACAGCCCCTCCGACACAAAAAAAGTTGGACAGATTAACACATGCTCATGAACGAGAATGAAGTATGTTTCGAACTTGACGTGGGGTCTCACAGTCCGCGGTATCTACTAATGTTTGAAAGTAGGGTGCGACTACTATAAGTTTGAGATAGCCTGTTGGAATTTACGTGTTTCGGGAACTACTGTATGAACAGAACATTTCAAGAGTTCAATTCAATAACACGGCGACTAGAGCAAGTGACCTCTCTGAGAGTCATTTCAAGACATAGGCGCGTGAGGGATGTTATGTCCTTGCCTTCAATGGAAATGAAAACAACGTTAATTAATGTAAGGAAGTATATGAATTTGGAATATATGCATTAAAAAATATTTTCATCACAAAATTGCTCTCTCATTAAAATTAACTGAGCTCATGCTTAATTTCCCATACCAGACATTAGAAATTTCTATCATTACATGTCAATTAGGTATAAGATCGATTATTACAGAACAAATCATCAGATTGATGGTGTACTTCTCAATATTGTCTGTGAAAAGTATACAAATGAGTGTTATAATAAGAAAGAAGTTTCGTCTTCCTAAAACGTGTATACTGTTTAGTTGCATGTTTTATTTCTATATTTAAATGTGTGTAGCATTACAATGCAAACAAAACTCTTATTCGTTTATTATATTGAATTTTAATTATTTTTCACAATTTAATACACGACAAGAACGTGTTTCTACAAAAGGGAGTATTCTCCAGGGGAGGGAAGTGTTATTCGATTGGTGCCACTTTCTACAGACTCCGCCTCTTATGCCTTTTAAGGCGAGGAGAACGGGGAAATCTTCCGAGGCTAGGCCACATGAATTACTAGAAGAGCCAATGATAAGCGTTGCTTGCCTTAGAGTTAAGGATTGCTCAAGCCCGGGAAATATACACGTGTTACGAGAATCATCGTCCTTAGAAAGCAATGTAATGCCACCTCGCTTCTATGACTAGCGGACGTTTGCCATCAATTATGAAACTTATTCTCCCCTCTGCTCTCAGAATCAAGGGTGATAGGGTGTTTGTGAAGAAGTAATTTCAACCACGATCTTGCTCATGTTTCTCAGAGCCAATGCGTAACTCGCTCGAAAACTAACAAATATATTTCACAGGTCTTATCGCATTATGGGATTTGGGGAAGGGGGCCCTTTAACCCACCTCCCCCTCTTAGATCCATCACTGGCTAGACGGTACGACTATTCCCATGATTTAATTTGATTTGAGTGATGATTCCGGACGCGTTAACTACTATGGTCATTAGTCCCGTAAGTGCAGTGCATGCTTTTCATCGGAAGGTGGCTTCTTCTTTGGAAGGTTGCATTTTTCCCCACTGGCTGACGAGATCCGGCGCCAATATACCGTCGACTAGCGGGGTTTCCCCAACCAGGTATCTCCCACCAGTTCAAGACAAGTTCTAAGTCCCCGGCCGGTCCGTAGCCCGTTTGTTAGGGTACTGCTCCGGCATTTGCCTCTGGTTTTGATTGGAGAAACCATGGAAAACTACCGATCAGAGCAGCCGACCGCTAGAATTCTCCTTCAGACAGCGACTTAATAAAAAATCTTACGGTTCTCACACTTCTGAAAAAATGAGACTTGGAAAAGCCACTACACGTGTTAGAAATGTTTTCGAAAAAAAAACATTAATCGAATATTAAAGATTGATATGCGCAGAAAGAAAAAGAAAAGAAATCATTTATAAAAACAGTTGTTGGTAAACTTACTTTCCTCTCTAAGTTTATAGTAAGGGAAAAATTTTCTCATTTGCCTCATGTTGCCTTTCAATTTAAACTGATTTGGATGTGTTAATTATGTATGTGAATTTGATGGATCATTGCAGCATTCACCTGTATTTTTCGTGACTGAGCGCGGGTATGATTTGGATGATTTCATTTCGAAAGAAAGAAAAATACTCTATTAGAAGACAATGATCGTGTATGGTAGAAATTCTACAATATTTATTTCATAAATTCGAAATGTAACATATGTACTTAAAATAGCAAAGAGGTTTATTAAATGTGGGTTGCGTCGCTGCAGCTTCAGCAGAACCAAATTCGGTCTCCATTTCATCAGCAACCTCTTTGCAAAATCTACGCAACTCAATTGTGGAATATTGCACTGAATACAATACACGAAGTAAATACTACGAACACGGCCACGCACTACGTGCAACATAGCACTAAGGGACATAATTTTCGGTTGCGATCAGAGTACCTACTACGACTGAAAACTAATTGAATTTCACATAACATGCAAAAGCATAAATGAAACGATTCTATAAAACAGGATATTGATCATGTTTCGGGAATTAATGTTGAATTAAAGGGCATGAAGCGACACACTGTACACAAAAATGCAATCAACATTAAACGTGCCAGGGTTGCGCCCGAGCGCCGCATTGTGACGCGGAGTGGAATGACGCTCTGCGGCAGAGAGGAGGCCTTCGGGAGGGGACTACAGTGCAGTACAACGCCTTGGCGATCGGCCCCGGAGCGGAGGACTTGTGGGCGGGGGCGCGTGTTGTGTCCACGCAGGGGTGGAGGCAGATGGTCACAATACCTGTGCTCGTACTTGCATCCTATGCTCGTACTTGAACCCCATGCTCGTACTTGCACGCAATGCTCGTACTTGCACCCCATGCTCGTACTTGCATCGCATGCTCGTATGGATGGATGGAGGGATGGAGGGATGGAGGGATGGAGGGATGGATGGAGGGATGGATGGAGGGATGGATGAAGGGATGGATGGAGGGATGGATGGAGGGATGGATGGAGGGATGGATGGAGGGATGGATGGAGGGATGGATGGAGGGATGGATGGATGGATGAAGGGATGGATGGATGGATGGAGGGAGGGATGGATGGAGGGATGGATGGAGGGATAGATGGAGGGATGGATGGACGGATGGATGGAGGGATGGATGGAGGGATGGATGGAGGGATGGATGGAGGGATGGATGGAGGGATGGATGGAGGGATGGATGGAGGGACGGATGGAGGGAGAGAGGGAGGGACGGACGGAGGGACGGACGGAGGGACGGACGGAGGGACGGACGGAGGGACGGACGGAGGGACGGACGGAGGGACGGACGGAGGGACAGATGGAGGGATGGACGGAGGGATGGACGGTGGGACGGACGGAGGGACGGACGGTGGGACGGACGGAGGGACGGACGGAGGGACGGACGGAGGGACGGACGGAGGGACGGACGGAGGGACGGACGGAGGGACGGACGGAGGGACGGACGGAGGGACGGACGGAGGGACGGACGGAGGGACGGACGGAGGGACGGACGGAGGGACGGACGGATGGGTGGGATGATGATGGCGCGAATGATGGCGCGAATGAAGGCGCGAATGAAGGCGCGAATGATGGCGCGAATGATGGCGCGGATGATGGCGCGGATGATGGCACGGATAATGGCGCGGATGATGGCGCGGATGATGGCGCGGATGATGGCGCGGATAATGGCGCGGATGTCTCGTGTCACATGTCTCGTGTCACATGTCTCGTGGCACATGACTCGTGTCACATGACTCGTGTCACATGTCTCCTGTAGACATGTTTCGGGACACATGTCTCGGGTCACATGTCTTGTTTGGCATGTCAAATGTGACATGTCTCGTGTGACGTGTCTCGTGTGACGTGTCTCGTGTGACGTGTCTCGTGTGACATGTCATGTGCGGCATGTCTCGTGTGACATGTCTCGTGTCACTTGTCATGTGTGATATGTCTCGTGTGACATGTCTCGTATGACATGTTTCGCGTCACATGTAATGTGTGACATGTCTTGTGTAACATGTCATGTGCGGCAGTCTCGTGTGACATGTCTCATGTCGTATGTCATGTGTGACATGTCTCGTGTGACATGTCTCGTTTCACATGTCTCGTGTGACATGTGTGTGACAGGTCTCGTATGACATGTCTCGTGTGATATGTCTCGTGTGACATGTCTCGTGTCACATGTCTCGTGTCACATGTCTCATGGGACATGACTTTAATGAATTGTCTCGTCTCACATGTTTCATGTCATATATCTTATGGAACATGTCTCGTCTGACATGTCTCGTGTCATATCCCGTGGGACATTACTCGTGTGAAATGTCTCATGTGACATGTCTTATGTGACATGTCTCGTGTGACATGTCTCGTGTCACACGTTTCGTGGGACATGACTCGTTTGTTGTGTCTCGTGTCACATGTCACGTGAGACATTTCTCGTGTCACACGTCTTGTAAGACAAGTCTCGTGTGACATGTCTCAAAGGACATGTCTCGTGGGTTGTGTCTCGTGAGAAATGTCTGGTGGGACATGTCTTGTGGGACATGTCTCGTGTCACATGTCCTGTGTGACATGTCTCGTATGACATGTCTCGTGTTACATGTCTCATGTCACATGTCTCGTGTGACATGTCTCAAGTCACATGTCTCGTGTGTTATGTCTCGTGTGACATGTCTCGTGTGACATGACTCGTGTGACAAATCCCATGTCACATATCTCGTGGGACATGTCTCATGACATATATCTCGTGGGACATTACTTGTGTGACAAGTCTCATTTGACAAGTCACGACAATTTTGTCACGAGACATGTCACACGAGACATGTCACACGAGACCGGTCACACATGACATGTGACACGAGACAAGTGACTCGAGACGTCACACGAGACCGGTCACACGAGACCGGTCACACGAGACCGGTCACACGAGACCGGTCACACGAGACCGGTCACACGAGACCGGTCACACGAGACCGGTCACACGAGACCGGTCACACAAGACCGGTCACACGAGACCGGTCACACGAGACCGGTCACACGAGACCGGTCACACGAGACCGGTCACACGAGACCGGTCACACGAGACCGGTCACACGAGACCGGTCACACGAGACATGTTACACGAGACATGTTACACGAGACATGTTACACGAGACATGTCACACGAGACATGTCACACGAGACATGTCACACGAGACATGTCACACGAGACATGTCACACGAGACATGTCACACGAGACATGTCACACGAGACATGTCACACGAGACATGTCACACGAGACATGTCACACGAGACATGTCACACGAGACATGTCACACGAGACATGTCACACGAGACATGTCACACGAGACATGTCACACGAGACATGTCACACATGACTTGTGACACAAGACATGTCACGGGACATGCCGCACATGACATATCACACGAGACATGTCACACGAGACATGTCACACGAGACATGTCACTCGAGACATGTCATATTTGATATGTTAAACGAGACATGTCACACGAGACATGTCACACGAGACATGTCACACGAGACATGTCACACGAGACATGTCACACGAGACATGTCACACGAGACATGTCACACGAGACATGTCCTACGAGAAGTGTGACACGAGACATGTCACACAAAAACAAGTGAAACAAGACATGAGACACGAGACATGTGAATCGAGACACGTGACACTGGACATGTGACATGACACATAGGACACGAGACATGTGACACGAGACATGTGACAAGAGTCATGTTACAAAAGACTTGTCACACGAAACATGTCACACGAGACATGTCACACGGGGCATGTGAAACGAGACATGTTACACGAGACATGTTTCACGAGACATGTCGCACGAGACGTGTCACACCAGACATATGGCGCGGATAATTAAGCGGATGATTGCGCGGATGATTAAGCGGACGATTGAGTGGATGATTGCGCGGATGATGGCGCGGATGATTGAGCAGATGATTGCGCAGATGATTGCTCAGATGATTGCTCAGATGATTGCGCGGATGATTGCGTGGATGATGGCGCGGATGATTGCGCGGATGATGGCGCGGATGATTGCGCGGATGATGGTGCCGATAATTAAGTGAATAATTGCGCGGAGGATTGCACGGATGATTAAGTGGATGATTGAGAGGATGATTGCGTGGATGATTGCGCGATTGATCATCCGCGCATTCTTCCGCTCAATCTTCCGCGCCATCATTCGCGCAATCATCCGCGCCATATTCCGCGCAATTATCCGCTCAATCATCCGCGCCATCATCCGCCCAATCATCCGCGCCATCATCCACGCAATGATCCGCGCAATCATCTGTACAATCATCATATGCGCAAACATCTGCTCAATCATCCTCGCAATCATCCTCGCAATCATCCTCGCAATCATCCGCGCAATCATCCGCGCCATTATCCGCGCAATCATCCTCTCAAAAGTTGAAAATTAATGAAAAATACGTTTGAAACGTCGAAAACAGATCAGATTCTTGTGTATCTACCATGCAAATTTCTGCGTCCTACGGCTCCTAGTTCCCGAGTTATAGGCGTTTAAAGATATCAAAACGCTTCAAAACATACAAAGCTATAAAAAGGTCCACCTGAACAGGAAATTTGACGGCGTTTACAATGGTATTGAGCATTTTCCTTTATTAGTCTTCATAAGTTGAAAATTAATGAAAAATTCCTAAAAAATACGTTTGAAACTTCGAAAACAGAGCAGGTTCTTGTGTATCTACCATGCAAATTTCAGCGTCCTATAGCTCATAGCTCCCGAGTTATAGGCGTTTAAAGATTTCAAAATGCTTCAAAAGTTACAAAGCTATAAAAAGGTCCTTCTGAACAGGAAATTTGACGGAGTTTACAAAGGTATTGAGCATTTTCCTTTATTAACCTTCAAAATTTGAAAATTAATGAAAAATTCCTAAAAAATACGTTTGAAACTTCGAAAAAGAGCAGATTCTTGTGTATCTACCATGCACATTTCAGCGTCCTACGGCTCATAGTTTCCGAGTTATAGTCGTTTAAAGATTTCAAAATGCTTCCAAAGTTACAAAGCTATAAAAAGGTCTTCCTGAACAGGAAATTTGACGGCTTTTACAATGGTATTGAGCATTTTCCTTTATTAGGCATCAAAAGTTGAAAATTAATGAAAAAGTCCTCAAAAATAGTTTAAAAAACTTCGAAAACAGCAGATTCTTGTGTATCTACCATGCAAATTTCAGCGGCCTCCGGCTCATAGTTCCCGAGTTATAAGCGATTAAAGATTTCAAAATGCTTCAAAAGTTACAAAGCTATAAAAAGGTCCTCCTGAACAGGAAATTTGACGGCGTTTACAATGGTATTGAGCATTTTCCTTTATTAAGCTTCAAAAGTTGAAAATTAATGAAAAATTCCTAAAAAATACGTTTGAAACTTCGAAAACAGAGCAGATTCTTGTGTATCTACCATGCACATTTCAGCGTCCTACGGCTCATATTTTCCGAGTTATAGTCGTTTAAAGATTTCAAAATGCTTCCAAAGTTACAAAGCTATAAAAAGGTCTTCCTGAACAGGAAATTTGACAGCTTTTACAATGGTATTGAGCATTTTCCTTTATTAGGCATCAAAAGTTGAAAATTAATGAAAAATTCCTCAAAAATACGTTTAAAACTTCGAAAACAGCAGATTCTTGTGTATCTACCATGCAAATTTCAGCGGCCTCCGGCTCATAGTTCCCGAGTTATAAGCGATTAAAGATTTCAAAATGCTTCAAAAGTTACAAAGCTATAAAAAGGTCCTCCTGAACAGGAAATTTGACGGCGTTTAAAATGGTATTGAGCATTTTCCTTTATAAAGCTTCAAAAGTTGAAAATTAATGAAAAATTCCTAAAAAATACGTTTGAAACTTCGAAAACAGAGCAGATTCTTGTGTATCTACCATGCACATTTCAGCGTCCTACGGCTCATATTTTCCGAGTTATAGTCGTTTAAAGATTTCAAAATGCTTCCAAAGTTACAAAGGTATAAAAAGGTCTTTTTGAACAGGAAATTTGACGGCGTTTACAATGGTAGTAGTGGGAATATGGGGTTTCTGCCCCACTTTGGCCGGGTGCCAAGAATGGGACAGAAACCCCATGACTTCTGACGCTGCCGCCATGTTTTTTTCAGGTGGGGTAGTAATGCTGCCCCACGTTGGCGGGGTGCCAAGGCCGGGGCAGAACCCGCATGTCTTCTGGACGACGCCGCCATGTTGTTTTCATGTGGGGCAGAAACCCGATGGGGCGTCTTCCCCACTTTGGTCGCGTGCCAAGGCTGGGGCAGAAGCCGCCACATGTGTTTTGGATGACGTCATCGCGTTCGCGGCTGCGGGTGCTGGCCCACTTTGGACCGGGTGCCAAGGGAGGGGGAGGGACGTGAGCGCGCGCGTCCTGGCGGCGAAACGTGGTGGCGTGGGTGGCGGCGGTGGCGCGCTCTGTGAGCGTCGGCTGGAAGTCGGAGGCGTGTGGTGTGTGTGTGGGGAGGTCTTCAAAAACGGGAGTCGGCGCGAGGTGGATTCGATCCGCCGGGAGTAGCGTTTCCTGTGAGGAAAGGGGGGGTGGCGCGCTCGCTGGCTCTGAGCTACCGCGACACGCCCGAGAAGAGCGTCTCTTGAGTGGGTTTTACGATACGTACGACTCGCGCGCACGCGAGCGCGGAGCGTGCGTGCGTGCGCTCACACACACACACACACATATATATATAGACACACATACCATGAATGATTGCGCGCTGCTGCTGCTGGTGTGTGTGTGTGAGAGAGAGAGACAGAGCGATGTTGACACCTCTGTCTTCCGCGACCGAATGAGACGCGCGCCCCTCCACTCCTCCCTTTTCTCCACTACCGTGAAAAAGACGACCCCCCTCCCGGTGACGTCACAATTGATGGGTGGATGGATGGACTGGGGAAAAAAAGGAAATCCCTGCCTGGAGGTGAGTGGGATAAATAAGAACAAAAGAACATGTGTACCAGATTTAGAAAGTATATATTTTGAAAAAAATCATTATACAAAACATAAAGTATATATTTTGAAAAAATTCATACATAACAATTTTTTAAAATTCATTCGCATTTTGTTTGTTTTTTTGAAAATTATCGATTTCTTTTTTGATATTCTCATCCACATACCCTTTCGTGGCCCCGTCGTCCGTTTTGAGTGGCGGCGCCATGTTGACGATGCGTGTCTTCACCACGTTGACGTTTCCCAGTTTGCTGCGGCGGAGAGTCGGAAATTTTTCTAGCTTTGTATTGATGGCTTTGATGTTGCGGTCGACGTACCCTTTGTTGGCGACATCTTTTTCTTCTATGGGAGAAGCCGTATTCGAAATGCGAAAGAGATCCGCGTTAAAGGGGCTGTCGGCTTTCCATTGGCGGAGACATTTAGATTGATTGCCGATCACGCTTTGTAACGAAGATTTTAAATTGTTATTCTCCTGCAATATTTTCTCATCATCTCGTGCTGCGATTTCACGAGCGAGTTCGATTTTTTCGTCCACGTACGCTTTGGTGGCAACGTATTCAGGTATATTGCAATATTCTATTCCCTCCTCCTCCTCTTCTTCTTCGACGTTGTCATAGTACTCTGCATCCTCTATTGCTGCCGCTCCTCCTCCTCTGTCGAGTCGTAGTAGACGTCTCCTCGCTGAGAAGACATGATGCGAACTGACGACTGCCAAGTGTGATCGCGTCGTTTTATACCATTGGATGACGTCATTTTTTAATTTTTATTTTTTTATTTTTTTATACCAGATAATCGAAATAGAGGAGATCCTCTAACTCTTCGATAAATCTGAAAAAGATGTGGTCCTCGTCTTCATTCTCACTGACACCTATGTCAAAGGCGGCGCGCCGTCGTGCACTTCCATACGAATACCACAGCGACCTAAATAGATCGAAATCATTCAACGCATCTCTCGTGGGCTGCATGTCGGAGGGTCGTCGTCTTCGTAGAGCATTCATTCGATTTAGAAAATAATCACGCGCCAATCGACGAATGTTCATCTCTACTAAAGGCGGGTGCACTTCCTCTTTTTTTCCGTTTCCTCTTGTAGCAAGACGCGTCGACACATCGGACACGTATTATTCTTTTCCAACCATTGATCGATACATTTTATATCGAACAAATGGTTGCAGCCCACCGTGCTGGCCCGTTGCGATTGCAGTTGTTCAAAGCAGATGCTACAGGAGTCTTCGTCGTCATCATCGTCTTCCTTGCTCACTATGGTATAGAGCGGCGGTGACACATCGATGAGAAGAGAAGAAGAAGAAGAAGAAGAAAAGTTGTTTCACACATCATAAGGGATTGTGAAAAAAAAATCTCCACTAAAGAGCGAGAGCGAAGCACACTAGAACAGCGGTGATGGCGATGATGTCCACAATAATAACAACAAATTGCAAACAATCAATCCAATCCATTTACAATGTATTGTTCATCTCTTCAAAAAAACAGAACCAAACGGTTGCTCTCTTTCTACGGGTACACTCGACGCACTTTCACTTCGGTTGCGGTGACGTATGATGTTCGAGGCAAGGCAATACTTCTTCTCGTTTACAGCCTCCACACTTCCACTGCGGCGGGGGCGGTCCGTCGATATGCGTGCGCCCCTCTTTATAATATTTGAGGCAAGGCAGGAGTTTTAGAATGCGTGGATCTTTCTGTACGTCGTCCGGCAGACGGTGGAAGACGGCAGGAACGTCCTTTGCAGCGCAATCTATTAGAACTTCAATGGGCAGCGATTGCAGTGATAGATCGTCGAGTCCGAGAAGAGAACAACTGTCGCCGATGAACCATTGTAAAGCGGCCTTCGTCCGTAGCTCCTCAGCCATCTGTTCACTCCACCGGTTCCGACCGACTGACACGCCGCACACCCGAGCGGAACTCTTATCGGTTCGATAAGAGTTCTGGTCGCTCTGACGACATCCACTCGTAGAGCGCGAGGACGTATTGTACTCCCAATCCGTTTTCTCGCAACGATCCGTTCGGAACGAAGCGGCAGATCGTGCGATTCACACACTCTTTGAGTGGTGGACATTCGTGCGAAAACAAGTCCACGACTGGACAGTTGACGTGCTGCTGTAAGCACTTCGCTTTTTCTAGCCCTTTCACGAAAATTGTTGTGACATCGTCGAAGGCTTGCTGAACGACGTCGTTATGTGTGTTGTAGTTGTACGTACCGCTATACCATAACGGACTGGGGCGATGGTATCGCACGATCCATTGTCTTTCCGATGGAGTTCAGAGATCTGACAAGGCGCTCGAAACATGTACGTCTGCATTTCATTTCTTCGTCATCGTCTTCGTTCGGAATTTTGAACACTGTCAGCAATTTGATGACGAAACGTCCATTCATGTGATAACCTTGAAGGTCGGCAATGGCGTTCGAAGAAAAAGGATGCGGCGTCTCCAGTCACATGCGAATTGTCCACCGGGTGGTGGTGGCGTTTCATCCACACACACCGAAGAAACATCATTCTCCGACGTTGTCGTCGTTGCTTCTTCATCTTTTTATTCTTTCCATACCACTTCTTCTAAATCTTCGTCTTTTTCGTTTGTTTCATCGTTCGTCGACGGAAAAAAGTCTCAAGGAGTGAAGTCATAAGGCTAGAATGATAAAGCCGGTCACGCAAACTATCCACGTAAGAAAACATAAAACTGAGAATACAATGTTTTCTGTAGTCATGTGTGATTATTACGCACGCTGCTTCACTCCCCTCCGACTGACGAACTCTGACTGACGAAGTCAGCGTTTTATATATACCCAAAGATAAAATTAACCTCGAGCGGAAACGACTTATCACATGCAATGTGAAGTGATATCACACTCACTTTTTTTACACCTCAATGTCACTCGCATGCACCCACGAGTTATGACGTGAGTCGAAACCCAGCCATTTCACGAGGCGAAGCGGACCTTTTTCCGTACGACGCGCCCCACTAAATATCGATCTGGATATCGCGTGCGATGTAATTCCTCGGTGTAGAAGCGGCCCTTGATCGTTTCGCCTCTCAGGTCTTCTAGCGAGTACGTCACGGGATTCGAGAGATGCACACGAACGATTTTGAAGAGTTCGGTTCCCCATCGCGCTTCGTAGCCTTTCCGAAACGGTGAGCTTTTGTACGTGCTCACTCGAACGACGACACCGACTCGAAATCGATTTGTCCTCAGGAAACCCGAGTCGAGCGTTTTCACTTGCCCGTACACCGTGTGCATGAGGCTATCGTCTTTGACGTCTTTCGGTTTCATACCGATTGTTCGATGTTTGGTATTGTCGTAATCTCGGAGGAGGGCGGTGAGCATCAGGGTCCAGCGTCGCGTTCCCTCGGCAGTGAAACCTCTCCACATCCGCTCCTTGAGTGTTCGATTGAAACGTTCAACGACGGCGGCCTTCACGTTCGGAAAGGTGGAATAATGATGAATGTCACGCTCTCGGAGCCACTTGTTGAGCGCGGTATTGTAAAACTCGGTGCCTCGGTCGGTGTGTAGGAAGCGGGGTACTCGACCGCTCGACGTCACGATGTGGTCGAAAGCCTTGACGACTTCCGCTCCCGTCTTTTCTTTATCGGATCCGCCCAGCCGTACTTGCTATACACGTGGATGACGGTGAGAATGTAGCGCATCCCTCGATTGCTTTTCGAGTACGGTTGCATGTCCACCAAGTCGGCTTGCCAAAGATCATCCAGTCCTTTCGTCATCACCCGCCGTCGCGCGTAACGACATCAGGCAGGCGCATGCAATTCCGCAGCGAGTCCTTGACGAACGGTCGACGACACCACGGACGTTGTCTTCTTATTCTTCTTCCCTTTCTTATGCATGACCGGGGAAGGACTAGACGATAATACCGGCGTCACGC
This sequence comes from Teleogryllus occipitalis, assembly GCA_011170035.1. Lineage (NCBI taxonomy): Eukaryota > Metazoa > Arthropoda > Insecta > Orthoptera > Gryllidae > Teleogryllus > Teleogryllus occipitalis. Next base: position 137,804 of record BLKR01003007.1, on the reverse strand, counting down.
AATTCATCCTCTATTTCTACTATTTAACTATCGAGTCCGTTGTTACCGGCGGCTTTCGAAGCGTGTAAAAGACTGAGCCTCGCCACGAGTGTGTTCGGATCGCGCCAATATTTGAAGTCTGGCACCGTCACAAAACGTAGTCCCCTCCCCTTCTTCTTGTCTTTGTCTTGTCGAAGTCTTTGACTTCGTCTTTGACCCTCAAAAAGTTTTGAGATAATTTCATTGAATTTCTTTTTATTTTTCTTTGTGTTAAACGGACGAGACGGCAAGTAACGTTCCTTGTGCGCGGAAGTGAGTTCGAGAATCGCTTTGTATTGTTTCAAATCGTCATTCGTTACATCATTTATGTTGGGATGTCGATCGAAAAGTAGTTCGAGAAGACCTGGCTCTGGATAGAATTTGTAACCCTGAACGTAGAATGCTTCCTCTTCCGGGTGAAGTTCCATCAAGCTGTCACCAATGTAAGGTCGTCCTCCTAGATAGTACGGTCCGAAAATGGTATCTGATATACCGATTTTAGCATCCCTCAAACGGTTTACCAATTCTTGATAATGTTGGTGGCGAATATCTTTCTTTCTTTCTTTCTTTGAACTCTGCGGGGAGTGTTTCGAAGGAGTGACCTTCTTCTTCTTCTAAACTTGATTCCGATTTGATTGGAACACGTGTGGAAGGTCGAACGGAAGAAGGCGGTGTCGATGGTGGTGGTGGTACACCATTTTTTACTCTCTTTGAGGTAGCCCTTTCAAGACGGGTGTCGTGAGATAAGTATCGAGTAATCGATTGCGCATTGTTTCGCTTTCTTGCAAGACGTTCATTTTGTTGCGAATGTTTTCACGTGCCTTCTCCAACTCCGTTTTCAATTTCTCTTCCGACGTTTTGGATCGAAGGGGAGGGGGTGGTGAAGAAGGGAGGGGGCGCGGTCTTTCACGCAAGCTCTTTTTCGCTTTCTCAAGTGCGCTAAGCATCTTCGTTTCTATGTTTGATCTTTTGTTCTTTTTAGTTGTTTCACCGTCTAAGTTTCTTCCTCTTCTTCTTCTCGCGTTTTCGCGAAGTCGTTTTATTTTCTTTACGCGTCCTCCTATTTTGGATTTCACTCTCATCACACCTGCCACACCGAGCGCGGCCGCTCTTTCACCGACACTCGCGTCTCTGGACTTGACGCGCCCCCACGCGGCCTTGGCGAGCGCTTCGTCTGCCCTTTTGCGTTCCTCACCGCCTTTGTGGTTGTGGTAAGCGATGTCGTGTTCTCTACACGCTTCATCCAACAGATTGATGCCCCGATCGCCCCTTTGCAGTCTCTTCACGAGCTTCGTACCGGGCCCGCAAAATTGATATCCACCGGGAATGTGAAGTTCGAAGGGCAGTTTGTCTATCGCCCGATTCAACATCCGTCCTATAAATCCTCTTCCGCGATAGTGTCGTCGTCCCCGTCGCGTTCCCGCGACATTGAAATGCTGTCGCACGTATACCATGACGTAGAGTGGAGTCTATAGCGAAAGACAAGATGTTATATACCCTTTACAAATCACCGCCGCCACCATCGTCGTTACGAGACGGCACGAGAAACCGGTCGAAGCCCGATCGGTATCGACCATTCCGAAGCGGACTAGGTTTACATATGACGACAAAAGCAAAACGGTCGACCTTCCACACGTTGGAACACATCGCCTTAAAATCGTTGAATGTTCTAAAATCGTTACCGACGTGTTCTCTGTAGATATACTCTAGGTTGTTATCGTCTTGACGGAAGATGACAATCATATTCGCGTTATCACGAATCAACTGCTTGGGAATTTTGGTGTACGTTTGACAGAGATAGAGCACGTCCGTGTGTTTATGCCTGCCGGCCGCGAAGTAGGCTTTGATACAGTCTTGTTTTTCGGTGGCGATGTCATTGAAAATGAAAACACTGTCGGGCGACGCCTCGGCTGGCGGCACGATGCTATCGTGTTGCGAAAACGAACGAAAGGGAAGGAGTCCGTCGCAGACTTGCTTCAAGTACATGTACATGGGCTGCGTGTCTGTGGTGGAATATAAATACACGTTGCGGAACGCCAGTCCGAACCGTCCGGTGAGAAGCGAGACGACTACGTTTGTCTTTCCGCATCCGGAAGGTCCCACGATAAGAGCGCGCACGCTATCGGGGAAAAGCGGTCCGTGTCGGCTCTGGTTCTCGTCGTCTTTTTCGCGCCATAAGGCCGTCACGTTCACGACGGGCAGTGTCGCCTATTGTTGAACAACGTCCATCGCCATGTGAAGAAAGAGAGTGACTGATTGCATGCTATCGAAGGAAACTGTTTATCAAACGCCAAGGGGAAGGAGGAGGGGCGGTGTGTAATAAGGATTAAGAAATAAAAAACAAATTGAAATACATCATTTTATTGATATTTAAAAAAAATACAAAGACATTACACATGTCTGTTGTCAGTGGTAGTCATCGATGCAATGGCCATCTGCACAGCTCTCGCTAACCATTCCGCGGCGTTGCGCGCGCATCCTCTGACGTCCAGCGGTAGATCGCAGCAGACCGTATCCGGTGAGGTGGATGTCGACCGTTCCGTCGTCGTCTTGCAGCGTCGTGATGATGTTTTTTTGGTCTTTCGCTCTTTTGGTTTTGAGCCCTTCTTGGTTTTCTTCGTCTTCTTTTTCGATGTACAATACATCGGACAGGGATGAGCGCATGCAGAAGGAAAATCGGGTGGTGGCGCTCCTCCTCTTCCATGTTTTTGTTGATATCAACAAAAACTGCGGAATCGCAAACAGACGAACCGACGACTTCACCGGGCGAAGCAGATGGAAGTTCTTCTTCTCCGTTCATCATCTCGTGAAGGAAAGACACGGAATGAAGGGAGTGAGCGAAAAGCGCGACTTCTTATACAATCACGTTTTTCTTCACCACAAAGTCGTCGATCGGTGCGTATTGCAATTCCGTTTTGTAGATAATGACACAATACGCTGTGACGGCAGCTGGCATAGCAGTATCTATTTCCCACGTTTCTTTGATGTCGGTTTGCGAGGGGAGTACGGCAGACGCTCTGTCGGAGAGGTCCCATACGATAATAGGAAACCAACCGTTCAGATACCAATATGTCATTGCCGATACGGGTTCGCGATTGTAGTAAGAACGTTCCGCTTTTTGCATCATTTCAAAGAGATATGGGTGTCAGCGTTCGGTCACTCCGGTATAATATTTTACATTGCATTGAAGTTCGGAATAAGGGTAAAACTCGTCGTTTAAATAGTTTTGCTCTTCTCATATCGTTACCATCGAATTCACCCGAATTCTGTTTCAGGTTCACGTCTTTCCCCATCTGCATTCCAAAGAAAATGTACAGGGGGTGGTCCTCTTTTGCGACAGTCTTCACTGTCCATTGAAACGGTCCTTTTCCCCCGGCCGGAACGTTGGGGTATTCGTAAAGTTCCCATCGCCTGAATTGCACGGGGATCGGTCGCCGACTGTCCAGCGTTCTCGTCACCGCGAGGGAAGCAGCTTCGCTCAGCGTCAAATGAGGCATTCTCCAAATCACATCCGTCACGGTAATCGTTGTTTCGTCTGGTGTCTCCACTTTCGTCGTGAGACATCGATTATCATGGCGACCTCGAATGAGAACGAGGTCGTGTTTCACGCCAGTCATGATTCGCGTGTGATCTTCTAAAAATCCCATCCACAGTCGCAACGGCACGATACCATAAAATTTTTTACCGATCCCACTAAGCATCATTTTTGTGTTGCTGACGTCAGTCACGTATACGGGGAGATCTTCAGTCCAACATACATTGCCCAACGATCTTCTTTCTGCCGGCGAAAGGAAACACACGTTCTTCATTGTGGTCGTGATGCCCGGATTTTTCACAACGTCGACAATCACGTTGTAGATTTCGTAACGAATTTCGCTGAAAAGAAAAGCGAAACCGTTGTTAATCAATTCACAGTTGGTGCGATCTGCGGTGTCCTTTTTGACCGCAGATCCCACGATGACGAGCGAACTCTCGCAAGGTAAGAGAACGGCGTCCTTATTCATGATAGTAATGCGAATTTCATCGTTATTGCCAAACGATTTAATGTACGGAAAGTGTTCGTGAATAGCTTCGTTGACGATGTGGTGTTTAATATTCTCCTTGCGGAGAATGTCGATCGCGTGTTCATCCACAAATTCCATTCAAGAATGATTGGTTTTCATTTTCTTCGACATTTTTTCTTATTTTTTAGAAAATACGGTAACCCAACTCTTGTAAGGTTTGTCGACTGGATGGTGTTAACGCGGTGAGCGGACAAAGCACTCTGTTCCTCGGACGCGCCACCACCTGCATTTTATAGTGCTATTTTCGGATGTTCTTTTAGAAGAAGACGGCATTGCTTCTGGGGCGCACGAGTAAGGTGCTCGTCAACGGTGTTTCCGAGTACAACGGAATCACTTGACCATCCGCGTTCTCTAGTCGAATCACGATCTCGTCGATCCAACGCCGCGTGACGCGGTGAAAGATTTTTTCGGTCGGCGTTTCTTCGATGACGGCGGCGGGTAAATCGTTGACGTGAAACTGATACAACACGTACGCTATTCGACTGTTTATATACCCGCTTTCGATGACGTTACACGTCACGAACACTTCAAAATCCTTCACGATGGACGGTGAAGCATCGGCCGGCTTGTACCCCCCGAAAGATGTGGGTGACACAGTCTTTGAAAATCCGAGTAGAGGACCGATGGACTCGGCGTGATCGAATCGCAGCGTGAACGACGTGTTGACGCGCACTTTGTTCGTTAGCGGGTCCGCCGTCAAATCGAAAAAGTGCTTCTTCTCCGCAAAGCCCTCGGGAAATTGTTTGCGAAGGATGTTCGATATATAATCATGGATGTCATCTAAGGTATACGTCCCCGGAGGGAGGGTCAGTGTAAAACTTGAAGCCCCCCACCACTGTCAACTTCGTAGTGGAGTGTGTTGTGACCATTCTTCACATTGCGAATGGTGTGAACGGTGCTGATATGCACTAAGGCGAGCTCGTAGACGTCGTTCGACAGGTCGACACCCGGCGCAAACTTCACCGGAATCTCCGGTCCCTTACCAATGATCGTGTACGTGCGCACGCCACGATCGTCACAAGTCAAATGGTAACGTCAGGTGTTTAATTATCCTTTTTCTTCATCTTCCATTCGTGAAAAAGAAATTGCAGACATAACTTGCCGCAATTGCTCGCGTTGTTATTTTTGAACTTGTCGCGTGTTGTACGTCACGCGGTGTCCGCGCGCGTATCGAAGAAATTCAGGAGGGGGGGGAGTCCGAACGAATCGAAGTAGAGGACGCTTCGCCCGCGCTTGACGTAAGCAACGAAATGAGTACCGTCGCCGCTGGCGTCGTCGAAGTTGACGACGTCGCACTCACGCTCCACCATTGTTCTTTTGGGCAGCGCATCCCGCGTAAACACGCCGCGAAAATAAGGAATATTCAAAATTTTCTTCGCAAAACGTGTCATTTCCTCGTGCGTGAGCGCTCGACGCGGTACTCCGCTCATTGTTTTTTTCGAGACGTTCTCCCCCTCCTCCCCTTCGTTTTCCTGTTCAAATCATTTTCGCGGCCCTTAGCAACACGCCCGATCCTTTTTTGTTTTCTTCCATGACCTTGTTATGACGCATCATCTCCGCTAGTTCTTGGTTTTTGTTTTTGGCGTTTTTCACAGCGTTCGCGACAGCGGCAGCGCCGCCGGCGACAGACCCGAGTGCACTTAGTCCGCCCAGAATAAGGGGGATAAGAGGAAGAAACCCCCCTCTCTTACTCTTCTTTCCACGCGCCGCTTTCCTACTTTTTCTCTTTCGTACACCGTTTCCAAGTTTACGCTTCGTCGTCCTCCTCCCCCTACAGGGTCCACCGACGCACCGACCCCGATATATTCCGCGACCCATCGTGGTCCAAAAGTCTCGGAGGAATTTTGTTTTCGTGTGCGGTCACGAGCGCGCTGCATTCGCTCATCGCGAACGCCTTTAAGTCTTTTTCGTGTTGTTAACACGCATAGAGAGCTTCTTCTCGAGAGCATCGAGTTCGCTTTTTTTGATTCTTCACTGCTTCCGCAGACGTTTTTTCGTGCGCGGTCACGAGCGCCTTGCATTCATCCATCACGAACGTCTTTATTACGTTTTCCTGTTCTCCGAAACGTGTAGAGAGATTCCTCTCGAGAGCATCGCGATCGAAAGTGATAACGCTTTCTTTTATCACAGTTTCCGCAGACTCAGGTTCATCTCTCTCCCTCCGTATGCGCTTCACAACACCGTCGATTTGTTCGTCGACGTATCGCTTCGTGACGGCCTGACGCGCCCGAACCACCTGTCCAAAGACATCCATCGCATCGATGCAACTGCGAGTTTTGTTTTCCACTTGCGACTATTTATTTATTTATTTATTTATTCGTTTTCGTGTTTTTTCTCTTTTTTGTCTTCACGCTACCGCTCTTCGTCGCGAAATCGTGTGCGCTGTCTTAAAAACAGCGACCGAAAACTCGCGCGCTCTCATAGCAAGACAGTGAAATTGAGACACGCTACCGCTCTTCGCCAACAGAGCGCGTGCGCGAGTTAAATGCAGCTACCATCCAAGATCAACGACCCGCCAGCGCTCTTTTTTTTCACCGCCACCGCGAAAGCGCGCATGCGCTTACAAAAAAGCGCAGCGCGTGTCTGCCCATCTGCGCGCTCAGTGACACGCTTTCGTAGCATGCTACAGAGACGCGCTCTCGTAACGAGAGTTGGAACGTGACTTGCGATGTCCTCTAGTGACGAAAATTAAAACTTGATGTGGTGCGGTGCTCACAAGACAGAGGGCGCATGGGTAGTGCATACACGCTCCAGTCGATCCCACGTGTGGGGCAACCACACGTAGCGTGGCTAAATTAACCTACCTAGAAGACCACCTCGAAGGCGCGCAATGCAAATGTCAGTTCGGTCTTCTCAGTCTCAGGAAGCAGACGCTATGAATCCTTTGTGCTGGACGAACTTTGAGAGCTACAGTAACGCGCATTTGTTGCCGGTCGATGGATTCGGACGCACTGTGATTCATTATGCGGCCGCGTATAATGATATCGACGGCATAATATTTTGCCTCACACGTGGCGATTCTGTTGACCGGCAGGACAACTACTCGAAAGCGCCGCTGCACTACGCCAACCGCTCGCGTGCGTTCACTGCGGCGAACTTTCTTTTTTTTGCGAAGCCACGCAAAATCTTGTGGACGCGATGGGATAGACGCCGCAAGATGACCTCAACATGCCAACAACGGATTGCGAGTGTGTTCCTGGGGAGTGCGCGATGTGCGCGCGCTGTCCGGCGCACTGCGTCGTCGACATGCCGATTCCACGCTACGTGGAATCCGTGTTGGACCTGCGCTAACGCTCGCCGGAGTTGAACTCCCCACCTAGGGTGGAGAGGGCGACACCACCGCTGCCGCCCCGGTACGAGGATGCGTTCGAGGCGCCCACTCGGGTGGAGATGGAGAGGGCGACACCACCGCCACCCACGTCGCCGCCGCCGCGTTACGAGGATGTGGTCGAGGCGCCCACTGGGGTGCCACCACCACCACTCCCTGAGCCGTTGCCAGCCCGCCAACTACCGATCACTCTACGCTTACGACGTAGGCGTATGAGTGATAATGATTGGACGGTGGAAGAATAGTGTTTTGTTTCATTTTTTTAAATTTTTTTAATTTTTATCGTGATAATGATCTTATTCTACGTCTCTCTTTGCTGCAAGTGCTTCTACCATCCCATTCCAAGTTTTGTAAGTTTTGTATTGTTAATTTAAATTTAATATAATTTTAATAATAATTTTAAATTTGTATGATTTGTATTGTTTTATATAATTTTAAATTTGTATAATCTTTTTGTATGATTTGTATTGTTTTATATAATTTTAAATAAAAATATAATAAAAATGATTTTTCATTTTAAATCATTTCAACTTCTATAATTTTAGAAAATAATTATTTCAAACTTTTGTCTACAAATTTGTTAATGTTTAAAGCATGGTTGTATAATCTTTTTGTTTTCAATTTTAATTTTCGAATAACATATGGTGATATTTTTATTTACAATTTAAATAAATACAAGTCTTTGATTAGTAACTAATTTATATAACCTTTTTTTGTTTTCAATTTTATTTTTCAATTTTAATTTTTTGAAAAACATGACTGGAGAGGATAGAAATAGGTGAGGTATTTCTACTTAAAATTTAAATGAATACAAGTCTTTGTGTAGTAACTAGTGTTTTTATTGTCTACATATACATGTTTTGTTTTACATAATTTCAAATAATTGAAAAATAATTATTTCTATTTACCGAAAGGAATATTTGATGCAAGGAATGTTGGAAAAAAGTATACTACCAGGCTTTACAATATTTAAAACAGAAAATAATTATTTCTATTTACCGAAAGCAAGATTTGATGCGAGGAATGTTGGAAAAAAGTATACTACCAGACTTTACAATATTTAAAACATTAATGTTTTAAATATTGTAAAGCATGGTAGTATACTTTTTTCCAACATTCCGATTTCATCAAATCTTGCTTTCGGTAAATTAAAATCACATATGCCTTTATAGAATTTTTTCCAAAATAAAACGCATACGGCTTTGATGTAAGGAATGTTTCGACTCCAATTTCATCGATGATTTTTGTAAATCTAAAACAATAAAGAAAAAATTCCATAATAGTAATGCAACACTAAAATATGAAATACAATATTTGACATGAAGTGTTTCAAAAATGTTTTTAAAAATATTAATGCATTAATAAAATATTTAGTAAAATATATATAAATATTATAATTTTTATGTACCTTGTTGGTAGGAACACAACATAGCTTTCGTTATTAAATGTTTGTGAAATAATTTTTTTGGCGTCGGTGATTTGAAAACCGACGCCTTTGGGGAAATCGTCCCAATTTTGGGGGTTCCGTTGACCCTCGCTCAATTTGATGAACATCTCCCATGGATTTCTAAATAAAAAAAATATATTTTTATATGATGTATTTCTATGAATTAAAAAAAAAATTGTTTTACTTACTGTTCGATTGGTGGTGGAGTATATAGAAATATGGGACAGTCATTACTGTCTGTTAATATCCTTAAAGCTGTCTCTTTGTCAATTGTAATCATTGTTGGTGAAGTATTTGAAAGAGTTGTTGTTGAAATAGGTGGTTGAGATGCTACCGTCATTCTCGGCGATGAAGGAGCTGCTGCTACCATTTGCGATGATGAAAGGCGCAACGCCTCCTCCTCATCATTCTCCACTTGTTGGAGACTAGTAGCAGCGTCTTCCTCAAAATCAATTTCGGACACATCCGCGCCCAATAATGCTCTTTCTTGTAATTCTCTTTCATTTCGACTTAAAGATAAGATATATAAATATAAGATGGATATAAATAAAGATAGATAAAGATAAATCAAGTCACTTATTCATCTTACCTTGTTTTCATTTTCTTCGCCGATGGTTGAGTTTCGAACTCGCCGCGAACAGAACTTTTCTGAGAAGACATATTGAACTGAAGAGACACACACAGTCAGCGACAGCGCAAAACTGATGTGTAGCGTGTGTAAGACATTGGTTTATATAGTTCCGTGAGATCTCCCACCTTTTGAACAATGTGAAAAAAATGTGTTTGCGGGGATCCCTGACGCGAACGGAGTTTGGAAGAAAAGGTCCTTTACAAATGTGACACACATTGGAATTTTGAAAAGTAATGTCGTTTTCCTCGTCCATAACGAGGGGCGAAGGATGAAGCAAAAGCCGTTCATAATCTTTTGCGAGACCTTCTAGAAAGGTTAACATCTGCATCGCGACGTCGGGACCGTGAAAGGTGACCAGCTGATTTCGTGACTCATCAAACGAGCACACCACTTGAATCGCGGCCGAAAAGGGCTCGTGAATTTGATAGGGCTGAAGGAAGGATCCGCTCGACGACGGCTCGCACGAAGACACGGGGAGCGTGAGCGCCTCGAAATCCACGTGAACCGCAATCCGGCATCGTTGCTGTCTTTCGACATGTCGAAATTGCATGAAGCGCTCCTCCTCGTTCGCCTCCGACGGAAGGATCAAACGTGCGGGGGACCCCACGGATCGGCAATCGACGTCGTGAGTCTCGAGTTTCGTTTGCGAGTGAAACACGTTTAAACATCTGTCGCAAACGAAACTCCTACCCTTGTGCCCGGAATGTTGAGACCGTACCAGTCGGCTTAAATTCTTAATCCAAACGTAATGGGACCGTCCGTCATCGTCATGAATCAACAAGAAATTGAAATGGTTCTCTTTCTTCGTACCCGAAAAGTGTATAGGACCTACGATGTTCCAAGATGTGTTGACCGAATCAAACTCTAATGTGAAAACGTTAAACGAAAAACTAGAATTTTGACGTTCGAAACGTTTTATCTCGTGAACGGGAAGGGGCCAGGAGATGCCACACAAATCGAGACTGTTTTCTAATTCATTGAAAAGGGTTTGGTAGGTAGAAGTACGCTCTGAATGTGCGATTTTGATGTGTGGGAGCTGACGTTTATGAAGGAGAGACGAAGCAAGCGCCCACAGGAAACATTTTTCGTCTCGATTGTAAACGTTGATCACACCGTGACGTCTCGCGATGGATGCCGGAAGAGGAAGAAAAGAAGAGCCAGAATGAGCGACAGGTTCGAACAAGTGAGCCGACACATGAAGAGCGAAGATAGCGGCCAACGATTTTCCGGAGTCTCTCTCGGAAAACTCATCGAATTTTGAATTAATAGGTTCCGCTATGTGAGAAAGGAAAAATTCTGAAATGTCATCACCTCGAGTGAGCACCGCAGCCCGTGTCGAAAGAAAAATGGGCTGCAACACTCCCACGATTTCGTGCGTCTCGACGTTCTCGTGTTCGACTAAAAACTGGCATTCGAGTTGCGCAAAAATTTTCAAACAAGAACGGTGCGCAGGACGACAAGTTCAAACATTTTTAAATGGAACGGCACACGACATCGGTTCAGAAACTCGACCGGATCCGCGATGTCGCGTGGAGGAGGGGGGTTTAAAATGAAACCGAGCTGTACCCTACCGTCTAAAGACTGTACGATATCCGTCCATTGAAGAGCGTTTGCAATAGTAGAATTCTCCATTCTTTCAAACTAAAAAAGAAAAAATGTCACGTTCTAAGCCGCGCTGTACCCGACCGTTCATAGACTGTACGTAGGCTGGAAAAATAAATTAAAATAATTAATTACATTCAGTTGTTTGTCGTATTACAGATGATAAGCACGATGAGAAAGATCCTCACATGACGCAGCATATGCACGATTCGTGTCGAACTCACGAATGACGGCTCGAAGTCTCGAAACGAATATTTATACCAGACGGAGCAATAACATTGCATCACCGCAAGACAAGACATGTTTATTTGTATCGCATCAGGTCATTGGTCTTGGACCGCTGCCGACCTCTGAAGGCGCGCGGCGACACTATAAAAAAAGTCACACTTGCTCGTCGGTCTTGGCCCGCTGCCGACTTCGGAAGCCCCACGCGGTGGTTCTATTCATAGAGGCATCACAAGTCGCCGCGGTCTTGGTCCGCTGCCGACCTCCCGGAAGACGCTCGGAGGTCTTATTCATACTCACATCTGTTCTTTGTTTGATCGGTCACAGCACGGGGCGCTCCAACACCTGTGCCCCACAGCAAGAATTAATTATTTGCCCCACAGCAATTAATTATGTGCCCCACAGCAAATTAAATATTTTTTGATACCATTGTGAATAACTTCATTTTAATTGGTTAACGCTAATAAGGAAAGATGATATTATTAGTCGGAGATAGTAGAATAAATAAGATTATAATTAGTACTATAAATTGCATATTATTATGGCAAGAATTATGAATAATTATTCATTTAGGTAAAAATCCTAAGAAAGGAGGTAAGCCTCCGAGAGATATAAGGTTAACTGATTCAAAAAATTTTATTATTGAAGAATTCCATCTTAATGGAATCTGGTTTGAATGTTGGGCAGAAATATTAGAAAAGATCATTAAAATTGTTGCTGATAAAATTGAATAAATAATGAAGTAAAATTGTCAAAGGTTTTCTGATATTATTAATCCTAATAATATTCATCCAATATGATTAAAAGAGGAGTAAGTTATGATTTTACGTGTTGATGTTTGATTTAATCCTCCAATTGAACCAATAAAGATTGATGATAATATTACGAATATTATTATTGATTGATAGTATGATAGATAGGATAAGATAATAAATGGAGCTAATTTTTGTCATGTTATTAAAATAAAACAATTAAATCATGATAGTCCTTCTATTACAGAGGGAAATCATATATGGAAAGGTGCTGCTCCTATTTTTATGAATAAAGTAGTAGAAACTAAAGAGTTAATAAAATTTTCATTTATGAAATACAAAATAGAATTTAAAACAATGAAAGTCAATAGTATAGATGAAGCTATGGCTTGAACAATGAAATACTTCATGGCGGCTTCTGTGGATATTATATTGGATTTTGAGGAAATTAAGGGAATAAAGGCTAACAAATTGATTTCTAGACCTATTCATGTGGCTGGTCATGAATTGGATCTAATAGAAATTATTGTACCTAGAATTAATATTATCATAAATAATATTTTTGAAGGATTAAATATTGAAATTAAAAAGAAAAGGATTATTACCTTTATAAACGGGGTATGAACTCATTAGCTTAATTAGCTTTTTGTGAATTTTAGAGTATGATGCACGAAAAATTTTGAATTTTTAACTAATAGTTTAATTCTATTAATTTCAATGAAAGTAATACTATAATATACATGATTTATATTATCAAGATAACCCTTTTTCAAGCATTTCATTAACTTTAATGAAAAGTTTAATATTTTGGTTCATAAAATCTGAAAGTACTATATTTTAGTACAAAATTTCGGAAAAATAGTAGAAAACCATTTATCGAAATTTAAAAAGTTCAACAGGGGGGGTATTATGATTTTTTCGATTTTCCAGGATTGGTTTAAACGCTCATATCTCCTAAACTAATGCGAATTTTGCAATTCTAAAAGCACCGTCGCGTTCAGGAGAGTGAGTAGATTCAGAAAATGTCCACATTTGCCTAAATCAGACGAAAATACAGCTTACAGACGGTTTCCTCTTTTCAGTTTATTTTCAACATTTGCAAAATACGGTCATCTTTGACTGGCTGTATCTCCTAAACTAATAACTTGAGGAGGCAGAAATCTGCACGACAGATGAAGAGTACTCTTCTGTTTGGTTTCGTATTTACGACTAGTATTTTAGGTACGGGAATCGTAAGAAGAACGGCAACAATATACGTTGCTTTTTGGGCTAAAAGTGCGTATTTTATGAACGTTTTTGCGAATTTAAAGAAAACGGAGCCTCAGAGAGAAAAATGATCTTCACCATTTTAATCACCATTAAATTTCGAGTTAGGGCGCTAGTTTTTAGAAGATTCGGTGTCCGGTCGAAATTTGAAAAACTCAACAGGGAGAGGGGATAATGAATTTTCCGATTTTCCAGGATTGGATTTAAACGCTCATATCTCCTAAACTATTGCCAATTTTGCAATTCTAAAAGAACCCGTCGCGTTCAGGAGAGCGAGTAAATTCAGAAAATGTCCTCATTTGAGTAATTCGGACGAAAAATACGGCTTACAGACTGTTTCCTCTTTTCAGTTTATTTTCAACATTTGCAAAATACGGTCATCATTGACTGGCTGTATCTCGTAAACTATTAACTTGAGGAGGCTGAAATCTGCACGACCGATGAAGAGTACTCTTCTGTTTGGTTTCGTATTAATGACTGGTATTTTAGGTATGGGAATCGTGAGAAGAACGGCAACAATATACGTTGCTTTTTGGGCTAAAAGTGCGTATTTTATGAACGTTTCTGCGAATATAAAGAAAACGGAACCTCAAAGAGAAAAATGATCTTCACCATTGTAATCGCCATTAAATTTCGAGTTAGGGCGCTAGTTTTTAGAGGATTCGGTGTCCGGTCGAAATTTGAAAAGTTCAACATGGGGGGGGGGGTATTATGAATTTTCCGATTTTCCAGGATTGGTTTTAAACGCTCATATCTCCTAAACTAATGCGAAGTTTGCAATTCTAAAAGCACCGTCGCGTTCATGAGAGCGAGTAGATTCAGAAAATGTCCTCATGTGCCTAATTCAGACGAAAAATACGACTTAAAGACGGTTTCCTCTTTTCAGTTTATTTTCAACATTTGCAAAATAGGTCATCTTTCACTGGCTGTATCTCCTAAACTACTAACTTAAGGAGGCTGAAACCTGCACGACAGATGAAGAGTACTCTTCTGTTTATTTTCGTATTTACGACTGGTATTTTAGGTATGGGAATCGTAAGAAAAACGGACACAATATACGTTGCTTTTTGGGCTAAAAGTGCGTATTTTATAAACGTTTTTGCGAATTTAAAGGAAACGGAGCCTCAGAGAGGAAAATGATCTTCACCATTGTAATCACCATTAAATTTCGAGTTAGGGCGCTAGTTTTTAGAAGATTCGGTGTCCGGTCGAAATTTGAAAAGTCCAACAGGGGGGGGGGACTATGAATTTTCCGATTTTCCAGGATTGGATTTAAATGCTCATACATCCTAAACTAATGCGAAATTTCGCAATTCTAAAAGCTCCGTCGCGTTCATAAAAGTGAGTAGATTCAGAAAATGTGCTCATGTGCTTAATTCGGACGAAAAATACGGCTTACAGACGGTTTCCTCTTTTCAGTTTATTTTCAACATTTGCAAAATACGGTCAGCTTTGACTGGCTGTATCTCCTAAACTATTAACTTAAGGAGGCTAAATCAGCACGACAGATGAAGAGTACTCTTCTGTTTGGTTTTGTATTTACGACTGGTATTTTAGGTACGGGAATCGTAAGAAGAACGGCAACAATATACGTTGCTTTTTGGGCTAAAAGTGCGTATTTTATGAACGTTTTTGCGAATTTAAACAAAACGGAGCCTCAGAGAGAAAAATGATCTTCACCATTGTAATCGCCATTAAATTTCGAGTTAGGGCGCTAGTTTTTAGAAGATTCGGTGTCCGGTCGAAATTTGAAAAGGTCAACATGGGGGGGGGGGTATATTGAATTTTCCGACTTTCCAGGATATGCTTTAAACGCTCATATCTCCTAAACTAATGCGAATTTTGCAATTCTAAAAGCACCGTCGCGTTCAGGAGAGTTAGTAAATTCAGAAAATGTCCTCATTTGAGTAATTCGGACGAAAAATACGGCTTACAGACTGTTTCCTCTTTTCAGTTTATTTTCAACATTTGCAAAATACGGTCATCATTGACTGGCTGTACCTCCTAAACTATTGACTTGAGGAGGCTGAAATCTGCACGACAGTTGAAGAGTAATCTTCTGTTTGGTTTCGTATTTACGACTGGTATTTTACGTATGGGAATCGTAAGAAGAACGGCAAGAATATACATTGCCTTTTGGGCGAAAAGTGCGTATTTTATGAACGTTTTTGCGAATTTAAAGAAAACGGAGCCTCAGAGAGAAAAATTATCTTCACCATTGTAATCGCCACTAAATTTCGAGTTAGGACGCTACTTTTCAGAAGTTTCGTGTTCCGGTCGAAATTTGAAACGTTCAACAAGGGGGGGTATTGTGATTTTTCAGGATTTTCTTTAAGCGCTCATATCTCCTAAACTAATGCGATTTTTGCAATTCTAAAAGCACCGTGGCGTTCAGGCGAGTGAGTAGATTCCGAAAATGTCCTTATTTGTCTCAATCGGACGAAAAATACGGCTTACAGACAGTTTTCGTCTTTTCAGTGCATTTCAATATTTTTGCGAATTTCAAGAAAACGGAGCCTCAGAGAGAAAAATGATCTTCGCCATTGTAATCGCCATTAAATTTCGAGTTAGGACGCGAGCTTTCAAAAGTTTCGATATTCGGTCGAAATTTGAAAAGTTCAACACTATTATGAATTTTCGGATTTTTTAGGATTGGCTTTAAACGCACATATCTTCTAAACTTCGGAGTTATAGGCGTTTAAAGATTTCAAAATTTACAAAGCTATAGAAAGGTCCTCCGGAACAGGAAATTTGACGACGTTTACAATGGTATTGAGCATTTTCCTTTATTAGTCTTCAAAATTTGAAAATTATTGAAAAATTTCTAAAAAATACGTTTGAAACTTCGAAAATAGAGCATATTCTTGTGTATCTATAATGCAAATTTCAGTGTCCTACGACTCATAGTTCCCGAGTTATAGGCGTTTAAGGATTTCAAAATTTACAAAGCTAATAAAAGGTCCTCCGGAACAGGAAATTTGACGGCGTTTACAATGGTATTGAGCATTTTCCTTTCTTAGTCTTCAAAATTTGAAAATTATTGAAAAATTTCTAAAAAATACGTTTGAAACATCGAAAATAGAGCATATTCTTGTGTATCTATAATGCAAAGTTCTGTGTTCTACGGTTCATAGTTCCCGAGTTATAGGCGTTGAAAGGATTCAAAATTTACAAAACTATTAAAAGGTCCTCCGGAACAGAAAATTTGACAACGTTTACAATAGTATTGAGAATTTTCCTTTATTAGTCTTCAAAATTTGAAAATTAATGAAAAATTTCTAAAAAATACGTTTGAAACTTCGAAAATAAAGCAGATTCTTGTGTATCTATAATGCAAATTTCAGTGTCCTACGGCACTTATTTCCCGAGTTATAGGCGTTTAAAGATTTCAAAATTCAAAAAGCTATAGAAAGGTCCTCCGGAACAGGAAATTTGACGGCGTTTACAATGGTATTGAGCATTTTCCGATATTAGTCTTCAAAATTTTAAAATTAATGAAACATTTCTAAAAAATACGTTTGAAACTTCGAAAATAGACCAGATGCTTGTGTATCTATAACGCAAATTTCAGTGTCCTACGGGTCATAGTTCCCGATTTATAGGCGTTTAAAGATTTAAAAATTTACAAAGCTATAGAAAGGTCCCCTGGAACAGGAGATTTGACGGCGTTTACAATAGTATTGAGCATTTTCCTTTATTAGTCTTCAAGATTTGAAAATTATTGAAAAATTTCTGAAAAATACGTTTAAACTCCGAAAATAGACCAGAATCTTGTGTATCTATAATGCAAATTTCAGTGTCCTACGGCTCATAGTTCCCGAGTTTAAGGCGTTTAAAGATTTCAAAATTTTCAAAGCAATAGAAAGTTTTCCGGAACAGGAAATTTGACGGCGTTTACAATGGTATTGAGCATTTTCCTTTAGTAGTCTTCAAAATTTGAAAATTAATGAAAAATTTCTAAAAAAATACGTTTGAAACTTCCATAATAGAGCCGATTCTTGTGTATTTATAATGCAAATTTCAGTGTCCTACGTCTCATAGTTTTCGAGTTATAGGCGTTTAAATATTTCAAAATTTACAAAGCTAATAAAAGGTCTTCCGGAACAGGAAATTTGACGGCGTTTACAATGGTATTGAGCATTTTCCTTTATTAGTCTTCAAAATTTGAAAATTAATGAAAAATTTCTAAAAAATACGTTTGAAACTTCGAAAATAGACCAGATGCTTGTGTTACTATAACGCAAATTTCAGTGTCCTACGGGTCATAGTTCCCGATTTATAGGCGTTTAAAGATTTCAAAATTTACAAAGCTATAGAAAGGTCCCCTGGAACAGGAAATTTGACGGCGTTTACAATAGTATTGAGCATTTTCCTTTATTAGTCTTCAAGATTTGAAAATAATTGAAAAATTTCTGAAAAATACGTTTAAACTTCGAAAATAGAGCAGATTCTTGTGTATCTATTATGCAAATTTCTGTGTTCTACGGCTCATAGTTCCCGAGTTATAGGCGTTTAAAGATTTCAAAATTTACAAAGCTAATAAAAGGTCCTCCGGAACAGGAAATTTGACGGCGTTTACAATGGTATTGAGCTATTTCTTTTATTAGTCTTGAAAATTTGAAAAAAAATGAAAAATTTCTAAAAAATACGTTTGAAACTTCGAAAATAGAGCAGATACTTATGTATCTATAATGCAAATTTCAGTGTCCTACGTCTCATAGTTCCCGAGTTATAGGCGTTTAAAGATTTCAAAATTTACAAAGCTAATAAAAGGTCCTTCGGAACAGCAAATTTGACGGCGTTTACAATGGTATTGAGCATTTTCCTTTATTAGTCTTCAATATTCGAAAATTAATGAAAAATTTCTAAAAAATACGTTTGGAACTTCGAAAATAGAGCAGATTCTTGTGTATCTATAATGCAAATTTAAGTGTCCTACGGCTCATAGCTCCCGAGTTATTGGCGTTTAAATATTTCAAAATTTACAAAGTTATAGAAAGGTCCTCCGGAACAGGAAATTTGACGGCGTTTACAATGGTATAGAGCATTTTCGTTTATTAGTCTTCAAAATTTGAAAAATATTGAAACATTTCTAAAAAATACGTTTGAAACTTCGAAAACAGAGCAGATTGTTGTGTATCTACCATGCAAATTTCAGCGTCCTAGGGCTCTTAGTTTCCGGGATAAGGGCGTTTAAAAATTTACACATGTTTCCAAAATACGAAAATCCGAATAGCTCCTTCCCAACAAGACATTTGACGGCAATTACGATTGTATTGAGCATTTACCTCTATTAGCTTTAAAATTTGAAAATTAATCCAAAATTCCTTTAAAATACGTTTGAAACTTCGAAAACAGAGCAGATTGTTGTGTATCTTCCATGCAAATTTCAGCGTCCTAGGGCTCTTAGTTCCCGAGTTACACGCGTTTAAAGATTTAAACCCGTTTCCAAAGTAAGAAAATCCTTCTAAACAGGTAATTTGACGGCGATTACAATGGTATTGAGCATTTTTCTCTATTAGGCATTAAAATTTGAAAATTAATAAAAAATTCCTTAAAAATACAATTCAAACTTAGAAAACAGAGTTTGAAAACATTGTTGTGTATCTTCCATGCAAATTTCAGCGTCCTAGGGCTCTTAGTTCCCGAGTTACACGCGTTTAAAGATTTAAACCCGTTTCCACAGTAAGAAAATCTTTCTAAACAGGGAATTTGACGGCGATTACAATGGTATTGAGCATTTTCCTCTATTAGGTTTTAAAATTTGAAAACTAATGAAAAATTCCTTAAAAATACGTTTGAAACTTCGAAAACAGAGCAGATTGTTGTGTTTCTTCCATGCAAATTTCAGCGTCCTAGGGCTCTTAGTTTCCGAGTTACACGCGTTCAAAGATTTAAACCCGTTTCCAAAGTAAGAAAATCCTTCCCAACAGGGAATTTGACGGCGATTACAATGGTATTGAGCAGTTTCCTCTGTTAGGCTTTAAAATTCGAAAATTAATAAAAAAAACCATAAAAATACGTATGAAACTTCGCAAACAGAGCAGATTGTTGTGTATCTTCCATGCAAATGTCAGCGTCTGAGGACTCTTAGTTCACGAGTTAGAGGCGTTTAAAAAATTTAAACCCGTTTCCAAAGTAAGAAAATCCTTCTAACCAGGGAATTTGACGGCGATTACAATGGTATTGAGCATTTTCCTCTATTAGGCTTTAAAATTTAAATATTAATGAAAAATTCCTTAAAATTACGTTTGAAACTTCTAAAACAGAGCAGATTGTTGTGTATCTTCCATGCAAATTCCAGCGTCCTAGGGCTCTTAGTTCCCGAGTTACACGTGTTTAAAAATTTAAACCCGTTTCCAAAGTAAAAAAATCCTTCTAAACAGAGAATTTGACGGCGATTACAGTGGTATTGAGCATTTTTCTCTATTAGGCTTCAAAATTTGAAAATTATGAAAAATTCCTTAAAAATACGTTTGAAACTTCGAAAACATAGCAAATTGTTGTGTATCTTCCACGCAAATTTCAACGTCCTAGGGCTCTTAGTTCCCGAGTAACACGCGTTAAAAAATTAAAAACCCGTTTTCACAGTAAGAAAATCCTTCTAAACAGGGAATTTGACGGCGATTACAATGGTATTGAGCATTTTCCTCTATTAGGCTTTAAAATTTGAAAACTAATGTAAAATTCCTTAAAAATACGCTTGAAACTTCGAAAACAGAGCAGATTGTTGTGTATCATCCATGCACATTTCAGCATCGTAGGGCGCTTAGTTCCCGAGTTACACGCGTTTAAAAATTTAAACCCGTTTCCAAAGTAAGAAAATCCTTGTAAACAGAGAATTTGACGGCGATTAAAATGGTATTGAGCATTTTCCTCTATTAGGCTTTAAAATTCGAAAATTAATAAAAATGCCATAAAAATACGTTTGAAACTTCGCAAACAGTGCAGATTGTTGTGTATCTTCCATGCAAATGTCAGCGTCCTAGGGCTCTTAGTTCCCGAGTTACACGCGTTTAAAGATATAAACCTATTTCCAAAGTAAGAAAATCCTTCCCAACAGGGAATTTGACGGTGATCATAGTGGTATTGAACATTTTCCTCTATTAGGCTTTAAAATTTGAAATATAATGAAAAACTCCTTTAAATTACGTTTGAAACTTCGAAAACAGAGCAGATTGTTGTGTTTCTTCCATGCAAATTTCAGCGTCCTAGAGCTCTTAGTTTCCAAGTTACACGCGTTTTAAGATTTAAACCCGTTTCCAAAATAAGAAAATCCTTTCCAACAGGGAATTTGACGGCGATTACAACAGTATTGAGCATTTTCCTCTGTTAGGCTTTAAAATTCGAAAATTAATAAAAAATTCCATAAAAATACGTTTGAAACTTGGCAAACAGAGCAGATTGTTGTGTATCTTCCAAGCAAATGTCAGCGTCCTAGGGCTCTTAGTTCCCGAGTTACACGCGTTTAAAAATTTAAACCCGTTTCCAAAGTAAGAAAATCCTTCTAAACAGAGAAATTGACGGCGATTACAATAGTATTGAGCATTTTCCTCTATTAGGCTTTAAAATTTGCAAATTAATGAAAAATTCCATAAAAATACATTTGAAACTTCGCAAACAGAGCAGATTGTTGTGTATCTTCCAAGCAAATGTCTGCGTTCTAGGGCTCTTAATTCCCGAGTTACACGCGTTTAAAGATTTAAACCTATTTCCAAAGTAAGAAAATCCTTCCCAACAGGGAATTTGACGGTGATCATAGTGGTATTGAGCATTTTCCTCTATTATGCTTAAAAATTTGAAAATTAATGAAAAATTCCTTATAAATACGTTTGAAACTTCGAAAACATAGCAAATAGTTGTGTATCTTCCACGCAAATTTCAACGTCCTAGGGCTCTTAGTTCCCGAGTAACACGCGTTAAAAAATTAAAAACCCGTTTTCAAAGTAAGAAAATTCCTCTAAACAGGGAATTTGACGGCGATTACAATGGTATTGAGCATTTTCCTCTTTTAGGCTTTAAAATTTGAAAATTAATAAAAAATTCCTTAAAAATACAATTCAAACTTAGAAAACAGAGTTTGAAAACATTGTTGTGTATCTTCTATGCAAATTTCAGCGTCCTAGGGCTCTTAGTTCCCGAGTTACACGCGTTTAAAGATTTAAACCCGTTTCCACAGTAAGAAAATCTTTCTAAACAGGGAATTTGACGGCGATTACAATGGTATTGAGCATTTTCCTCTATTAGGTTTTAAAATTTGAAAACTAATGAAAAATTCCTTAAAAATACGTTTGAAACTTCGAAAACAGAGCAGATTGTTGTGTTTCTTCCATGCAAATTTCAGCGTCCTAGGGCTCTTAGTTTCCGAGTTACACGCGTTCAAAGATTTAAACCCGTTTCCAAAGTAAGAAAATCCTTCCCAACAGGGAATTTGACGGCGATTACAATGGTATTGAGCAGTTTCCTCTGTTAGGCTTTAAAATTCGAAAATTAATAAAAAAAACCATAAAAATACGTATGAAACTTCGCAAACAGAGCAGATTGTTGTGTATCTTCCATGCAAATGTCAGCGTCTGAGGACTCTTAGTTCACGAGTTAGAGGCGTTTAAAAAATTTAAACCCGTTTCCAAAGTAAGAAAATCCTTCTAACCAGGGAATTTGACGGCGATTACAATGGTATTGAGCATTTTCCTCTATTAGGCTTTAAAATTTAAATATTAATGAAAAATTCCTTAAAATTACGTTTGAAACTTCTAAAACAGAGCAGATTGTTGTGTATCTTCCATGCAAATTCCAGCGTCCTAGGGCTCTTAGTTCCCGAGTTACACGTGTTTAAAAATTTAAACCCGTTTCCAAAGTAAAAAAATCCTTCTAAACAGAGAATTTGACGGCGATTACAGTGGTATTGAGCATTTTCCTCTATTAGGCTTCAAAATTTGAAAATTATGAAAAATTCCTTAAAAATACGTTTGAAACTTCGAAAACATAGCAAATTGTTGTGTATCTTCCACGCAAATTTCAACATCCTAGGGCTCTTAGTTCCCGAGTAACACGCGTTAAAAAATTAAAAACCCGTTTTCACAGTAAGAAAATCCTTCTAAACAGGGAATTTGACGGCGATTACAATGGTATTGAGCATTTTCCTCTATTAGGCTTTAAAATTTGAAAACTAATGTAAAATTCCTTAAAAATACGCTTGAAACTTCGAAAACAGAGCAGATTGTTGTGTATCATCCATGCACATTTCAGCATCGTAGGGCGCTTAGTTCCCGAGTTACACGCGTTTAAAAATTTAAACCCGTTTCCAAAGTAAGAAAATCCTTGTAAACAGAGAATTTGACGGCGATTAAAATGGTATTGAGCATTTTCCTCTATTAGGCTTTAAAATTCGAAAATTAATAAAAATGCCATAAAAATACGTTTGAAACTTCGCAAACAGTGCAGATTGTTGTGTATCTTCCATGCAAATGTCAGCGTCCTAGGGCTCTTAGTTCCCGAGTTACACGCGTTTAAAGATATAAACCTATTTCCAAAGTAAGAAAATCCTTCCCAACAGGGAATTTGACGGTGATCATAGTGGTATTGAACATTTTCCTCTATTAGGCTTTAAAATTTGAAATATAATGAAAAACTCCTTTAAATTACGTTTGAAACTTCGAAAACAGAGCAGATTGTTGTGTTTCTTCCATGCAAATTTCAGCGTCCTAGAGCTCTTAGTTTCCAAGTTACACGCGTTTTAAGATTTAAACCCGTTTCCAAAATAAGAAAATCCTTTCCAACAGGGAATTTGACGGCGATTACAACAGTATTGAGCATTTTCCTCTGTTAGGCTTTAAAATTCGAAAATTAATAAAAAATTCCATAAAAATACGTTTGAAACTTGGCAAACAGAGCAGATTGTTGTGTATCTTCCAAGCAAATGTCAGCGTCCTAGGGCTCTTAGTTCCCGAGTTACACGCGTTTAAAAATTTAAACCCGTTTCCAAAGTAAGAAAATCCTTCTAAACAGAGAAATTGACGGCGATTACAATAGTATTGAGCATTTTCCTCTATTAGGCTTTAAAATTTGCAAATTAATGAAAAATTCCATAAAAATACATTTGAAACTTCGCAAACAGAGCAGATTGTTGTGTATCTTCCAAGCAAATGTCTGCGTTCTAGGGCTCTTAATTCCCGAGTTACACGCGTTTAAAGATTTAAACCTATTTCCAAAGTAAGAAAATCCTTCCCAACAGGGAATTTGACGGTGATCATAGTGGTATTGAGCATTTTCCTCTATTATGCTTAAAAATTTGAAAATTAATGAAAAATTCCTTATAAATACGTTTGAAACTTCGAAAACATAGCAAATAGTTGTGTATCTTCCACGCAAATTTCAACGTCCTAGGGCTCTTAGTTCCCGAGTAACACGCGTTAAAAAATTAAAAACCCGTTTTCAAAGTAAGAAAATCCTTCTAAACAGGGAATTTGACGGCGATTACAATGGTATTGAGCATTTTCCTCTTTTAGGCTTTAAAATTTGAAAACTAATGTAAAATTCCTTAAAAATACGTTTGAAACTTCGAAAACATAGAAGATAGTTGTGTATATTCCATGCAAATGTCAGCGTCCTAGGGCTTTTAGTTCTTGAGTTACACGCGTTTAAAAATTTAAACCCGTTTCCAAAGTAAGAAAATCTTTCTCAACAGAGAATTTGACGGCGATTAAAATGGTTTTGAGCATTTTCCTCTATTAGGCTTTAAAATTTGAAAATTAATGAAAAATTCCTTTAAATTACGTTTGAAACTTCGAAAACAGAGCAGATTGTTGTGTTTCTTCCATGCAAATTTCAGAGTCATAGGGCTCTTAGTTTCTGAGTTACACGCGTTTAAAGATTTAAACCCCTTTCCAAAGTTAGAAATACCTTCCCAACAGGGAATTTGACGGTGATCATAGTGGTATTGAGCATTTTCCTCTATTAGGCTTTAAAATTTGAAAATTAATGAAAAATTCCTTAAAAATACGTTTGAAACTTCGAAAACAGAGCAGATTGTTGTGTATCTTCCATGCAAATTTCAGCGTCCTAGTTCTCTTTATTCCCGAGTTACACGCGTTTAAAGATTTAAACCCGTTTCCAAAGTAAGAAAATCCTTCTAAACAGGTAATTTGACGGCGATTACAATGGTATTGAGTATTTTTCTCTATTAGGCATTAAAATTTGAAAATTAATGAAAAATTCCTTAAAAATACAATTCAAACTTAGAAAACAGAGTTTGAAAACATTGTTGTGTATCTTCCATGCAAATTGCAGCGTCCTAGGGCTCTTAGTTCCCGAGTTACACGCGTTTAAAGATTTAAACCCGTTTCCACAGTAAGAAAATCTTTCTAAACAGGGAATTTGACGGCGATTACAATGGTAATGAGCATTTTCCTCTATTAGGCTTTAAAATTTGAAAACTAATGTAAAATTCCTTAAAAATACGCTTGAAACTTCGAAAACAGAGCAGATTGTTGTGTATCATCCATGCACATTTCAGCATCGTAGGGCGCTTAGTTCCCGAGTTACACGCGTTTAAAAATTTAAACCCGTTTCCAAAGTAAGAAAATCCTTGTAAACAGAGAATTTGACGGCGATTAAATTGGTATTGAGCATTTTCCTCTATTAGGCTTTCAAATTCGAAAATTAATAAAAATGCCATAAAAATACGTTTGAAACTTCGCAAACAGTGCAGATTGTTGTGTATCTTCCATGCAAATGTCAGCGTCCTAGGGCTCTTAGTTCCCGAGTTACACGCGTTTAAAGATATAAACCTATTTCCAAAGTAAGAAAATCCTTCCCAACAGGGAATTTGACGGTGATCATAGTGGTATTGAACATTTTCCTCTATTAGGTTTTAAAATTTGAAATATAATGAAAAATTCCTTTAACTTACGTTTGAAACTTCGAAAACAGAGCAGATTGTTGTGTTTCTTCCATGCAAATTTCAGCGTCCTAGAGCTCTTAGTTTCCGAGTTACACGCGTTTTAAGATTTAAACCCGTTTCCAAAGTAAGAAAATCCTTTCCAACAGGGAATTTGACGGCGATTACAACAGTATTGAGCATTTTCCTCTGTTAGGCTTTAAAATTCGAAAATTAATAAAAAATTCCATAAAAATACGTTTGAAACTTGGCAAACAGAGCAGATTGTTGTGTATCTTCCAAGCAAATGTCAGCGTCCTAGGACTCTTATTTCTCAAGTTACACGCGTTTAAAAATTTAAACCTATTTCCAATGTAAGAAAATCCTTCCCAAGACGGAATTTGACGGTGATCATAGTGGTATTGAGCATTTTCCTCTATTAGGCTTTAAAATTTGAAAATTAATGAAAAATTCCTTAAAAATACGTTCGAAATTTCGAAAACAGAGCAGATTTTTTTGTATCTTCCATGCAAATTTCAGCGTCCTAATGCTCTTAGTTCCCGAGTTACACGCGTTTAAAAATTTAAACCCGTTTCCAAAGTAAGAAAATCCTTTTAAATAGAGAATTTGACGGCGATTAAAATAGTATTTAGCATTTTCCTCTATTAGACTTTAAAATTAATTAAATTAATTAAAAATGAATTAAAAATAATGAAAATTAATTAAAAATTCCTTTAAATTACGTTTGAAACTTCGAAAACAGAGCAGATTGTTGTGTATCTTCCATGCAAATTTCAGCGTCCTAGGGCTCTTAGTTCCCGAGTTACACGCGTTTAAAAATTTAAACCCGTTTCCAAAGTAAGAAAATCCTACCCAACAGGGAATTTGACGGCAATTACAACGGTATTGAGCATTTATCTCTGTTGGGCTTTAAATTTAGAAAATTAATAAAAAAATTCTTTAAAATTACGTTTGAAACTTCGAAAACAGAGCAGATTTTTGTGTATCATTCAAGTAAATTTCAGCGTCCTAGGGCTCTTAGTTCCCGAGTTACACGCGTTTAAAAATTTAAACCCGTTTCCAAAGTAAGAAAATCCTTCCCAACAGGGAATTTGACGGCGATTACAACGGTATTAAGCATTTTTCTCTGTTAGGCTTTAAAATTCGAAAATTAATAAAAAATTCCATAATAATACGTTTGAAACTTCGCAAACAGAGCAGATTGTTGTGTATCTTCCATGCAAATATCAGCGTCCTCGGGCTCTTAGTTCCCGAGTTACATGCGTTTAAAAATTTAAACTTATTTCCAAAGTAAGAAAATCCTTCCCAAGACGGAATTTGACGGTGATCATAGTGGTATTGAGCATTTTCCTCTATTAGGCTTTAAAATTTGAAAATTAATGAAAAGTTCCTTAAAAATACGTTCGAAATTTCGAAAACAGAGCAGATTTTTTTGTATCTTCCATGCAAAGTTGAGCCTCCTAGGGCTCTTAGTTCCCAAATTACACACGTTTAAAAATTTAAAACCATTTCCAAAGTAAGAAAATTCTTCTAAACAGAGAATTTGACGGCGATTAAAATGGTATTGAGCATTTTCCTCTATTAGGCTTCAAAATTTGAAAATTAATGAAAAATTCCTTAAAAATACGTTTGAAACTTCGAAAACAGAACAGATTGTTGTGTTTCTTCCATGCAATTTTCAGCGTCCTAGGGCTCTTAGTTTCCGAGTTACACGCGTTTAAAGATTTAAACCCGTTTCCAAAGTAAGAAAATCCTTCCCAACAGGGAATTTGACGGCGATTACAACGGTATTGAGCATTTTTCTCTGTTAGGCTTTAAAATTAGAAAATTAATGAAAAATTTCTTAAAATTACGTTTAAAACTTCGAAAACGGAGCAGATTGTTGTGTATCTTCCATGCAAATTTCAGCGTCCTAGGGCTCTTAGTTCCCGAGTTACACACGTTTAAAAATTTAAACCCGTTTCCAAAGTACGAACATCCTTCCCAACCGGAAATGTGACGGCGGTTACATTGGTATTGAGCAGTTTCCTATATTAGGCTTTAAAATTGGAAAATCATTAAAAAATTTCATAAAAATACGTTTGAAACTTCGAAAACAGAGCAGATTGTTGTGTATTTTCCATGCAAATTTCGGCGTCCTAGGGCTCTTAGTTCCCAAGTTACACGCGTTTAAAAATTTAAACCCGTTTCCAAAGTAAGAAAATCCTTCTAAACAGGGAATTTGACGGCGATTAAAATGGTATTGAGCATTTTCCTCTATTAGGCTTTAAAATTTGAAAATGAATGAAAATTTCCTTAAAAATTACGTTTGAAACTTCGAAAACAGAGCAGATTATTGTGTATCTTTCATGAAAATTTCAGCGTCCTAGGGGTCTTAGGTCCCGAGTTACACGCGTTTAAAGATTTTAACCCGTTTTAAAGTAAGAAAATCCTTCCCAACCGGAAATTTGACGGCCATTACATTGGTATTGAGCATTTTCCTCTATTAGGCTTTAAAATTTGAAAATTAATGAAAAATTCCTTTAAATTACGTTTGAAACTTCAAAAACAGAGCAGATGGTTGTGTTTCTTCAATGCAAATTATAGCGTCCTAGGGCTCTTAGTTTCCAAGTTACACGCGTTTAAAGATTTAAACCCGTTTCCAAAGTAAGAAAATCCTTCCCAACAGGGAATTTGATGGCGATTACAACAGTATTGAGCATTTTTCTCTGTTAGGCTTTAAAATTCGAAAATTAATAAAAAAATCCATAAAATAACGTTTGAAACATCGCAAACAGAGCAGATTGTTGTGTATCTTCCATGCAAATTTCAGCGTTATAGGGCGCTTAGTTCCAGAGATACACGCGTTTAATTTTATAAACCCGTTGCCAAAGTAAAAAAATCCTTCCCAACCGGAAATTTGACGGCGATTACAATGGTATTGAGCATTTTCCTCTATTAGGCTTTAAAATTTGAAAATGATTAAAAAAATCCATAAAGATACGTTCGAAACTTCGAAAACAGAGCAGATTGTTGTGTATCTTTAATGCAAATTTAGGCGTTTTGGGGTCTTAGTTCCCGAGTTACACGCGTTTATTGTTTTAAACCCGTTTCCAAAATAAGAAAATCCTTCCCAACAGGAAATTTGACGGCGATTACAATGGTATTGAGCATTTTCCTCTATTAGGCTTTTTAAATTAGAAAATTAATGATTAATTCCTTTAAATTAGGTTTGAAACTTCGAAAACCGAGCAGATTGTTGTGTATCTTTCATGCAAATTTCAGCGACCTAGGGCTCTTAGTTCCCGAGTTACACGCGTTTAAAAATTTAAACTCGTTTCGAAAGTAAGAAAATCCTTCTACACAGAGAATTTGACGGCGATTAAAATGGTATTGAGCATTTTCCTCTATTAGGCTTTAAAATTTGAAAATTAATGAAAAATTCCTTTAAATTACATTTGAAAGTTCGAAAACAGAGCAGATTGTTGTGTATCTTCCATGCAAATTTCAGCGCCGTAGGGCTCTTAGTTCCCGAGTTTCACGCGTTTAAAGATTTAAACCCGTTTCCACAGTAAGAAAATCCTTCTAAACAGGGAATTTGACGGCGATTACAATTGTATTGAGCATTTTCCTCTATTAGGCTTTAAAATTTGAAAATTAATGAAAAATTCCTTAAAATTGCGTTTGAAACTTCGAAAACCGAGCAGATTGTTGTGTATCTTCTATGCGAATTTCAGCGCCCTGGGGTTCTTAGTTCCCGAGTTACAGGCGTTGTAAAAATATAAACCCGTTTCCAAAGTAAGAAAATCCTTCTCAACAGAGAATTTGACGGCGATTACAATGGAATTGAGCATTTTCCTCTATTGGGCTTAAAATTCAAAATAATTGAAAAATTCCTTAAAAATACGTTTGAAACTTCGAAAACAGGGCAGATTGTTGTGTATCTTTTATGCAAATTTCAGCGTCCTAGGGCTCTTAGTTCCCGAGTTACACGTGTTTAAATGTTTAAACCCGTTTCCAAAGTAAGAAAATCAATCTAAACAGGGAATTTGACGGCGATTACAATGGTATTGAGCATTTTCCTCTTATAGGCTTTAGAATTTGAAAATTAATGAAAAATTCCCTACAATTACGTTTTAAACTTCGAAAACAGAGCAAATTGTTGTGTATCTTCCCTGCAAATTTCAGCGTTTTAGGGCTCTTAGTTCCAGAGTTACACGCGTTTAAAAATTTAAACCCGTTTCCAAAGTAAGAAAATCCTTCTAAACAGAGAATTTGACGGCGATTACAACGGTATTAAGCATTTTCCTCTATTAGGTTTTAAAATTAGAAAATTGATGAAAAATTCCTTAAAATTACGTTTGAAACTTCAAAAACAGAGAAGATTGTTGTGTATCTTCCATGCAAATGTCAGCGTCCTAGGGTTCTTAATTCCCGAGTTACACGCGTTTAAATATTTGAAATCCGTTTCCAAAAAAAGAAAATCCTTCTAAACAGGGAATTTGACGGCGATTAAAATGGTATTGAGCATTTTCCTCTATTAGGCTTTAAAATTTGAAAATTAATGAAAAGCTTCTTAAAATTACGTTTGAAACTTCGAAAACAGAGCAGATTGTTGTGTATCTTCCATGCAAATTTTAGCGCCCTAGGGCTCTTAGTTCCCGAGTTATACGCGTTTAAAGATTGAAACCCGTTTCCACAGTAAGAAAATCCTTCTAAACAAGGAATTTGACGGCGATTACAATGCTATTGAGTATTTTCCTCTATTAGGCTTTAAAATTTGAAAATTAATGAAAAATTCCTCAAAATTACGTTTGAAACTTGGAAAACAGAGCAGATTGTTGTGTTTCTTCCATGCAAATTTAAGCGTCCTAGGGCTCTTAGTTTCCGAGAGTCACGCGTTTAAAAATTTAAACCCGATTCCAAAGTATTAAAATCCTTTCCAACAGGGAAAAAGACGGCGATTAGAACGGTATTGAGCATTTTCCTCTATTAGGCTTTAAGATTTGAAAATTAATAAAAAAATTCATAAAAATACGTTTCAAACTTCGAAAACAGAGCAGATTGTTGTGTATCTTCCATGCAAATTTAAGCGTCCTAGGGCTCTCAGTTCCCGAGTTACACGCGTTTAACGATTCAAACCCGTTTCCAAAATAAGAATATCCTTCCCAACAGGGAATTTGACGACGATTGTAATGATATTGAACATATTCCTCTATTAGGCTTTAAAATTTGAAAATTAATGAAAAATTCCTTTAAATTACGTTTGAAAGTTCGAAAACAGAGCAGATTGTTGTGTATCTTCCATGCAAATTTCAGCGCCGTAGGGCTCTTAGTTCCCGAGTTTCACGCGTTTAAAGATTTAAACCCGTTTCCACAGTAAGAAAATCCTTCTAAACAGGGAATTTGACGGCGATTACAATTGTATTGAGCATTTTCCTCTATTAGGCTTTAAAATTTGAAAATTAATGAAAAATTCCTTAAAATTACGTTTGTAACTTGGAAAACAGAGCAGATTGTTGTGTTTCTTCCATGCAAATTTCAGCGTCTTAGGGCTCTTAGTTTCCGAGTTACACGCGTTTAAAGATTTAAACCCGTTTCTAAAGGAAGAAAATCCTTCCCAACAGGGAATTTTACGGCGATTACATCGGTATTGAGCATTTTCCTTTGTTAGGCTTTAAAATTCGAAAATTAAAAAAAAATTCATAAAAATACGTTTGAAACTTCGCAAACAGAGCAGATTGTTGTGTATCTTCCATGCAAATGTCAGCGTCCTAGGGTTCTTAGTTCCCGAGTTACACGCGTTTAAATATTTGAAATCCGTTTCCAATAAAAGAAAATCCTTCTAAACAGGGAATTTGACGGAGATTAAAATGGTATTGAGCATTTTCCTCTATTAGGCTTTAAAATTTGAAAATTAATGAAAAGCTCCTTAAAATTACGTTTGAAACTTGGAAAACAGAGCAGATTGTTGTGTTTCTTCCATGCAAATTTAAGCGTCCTAGGGCTCTTAGTTTCCGAGAGTCACGCGCTTTAAAATTTAAACCCGATTCCAAAGTATTAAAATCCTTTCCAACAGGGAAAAAGACGGCGATTAGAACGGTATTGAGCATTTTCCTCTATTAGGCTTTAAGATTTGAAAATTAATAAAATATTTCATAAAAATACGTTTCAAACTTCGAAAACAGAGCAGATTGTTGTGTATCTTCCATGCAAATTTAAGCGTCCTAGGGCTCTCAGTTCCCGAGTTACACGCATTTAACGATTCAAACCCGTTTCCAAAATAAGAATATCCTTCCCAACAGGGAATTTGACGACGATTGTAATGGTATTGAACATATTCCTCTATTAGGCTTTAAAATTTGAAAATTAATGAAAAATTCCTTAAAATTACGTTTGTTACTTGGAAAACAGAGCAGATTGTTGTGTTTCTTCCATGCAAATTTCAGCGTCCTAGGGCTCTTAGTTTCCGAGTTACACGCGTTTAAAGATTTAAACCCGTCTCTAAAGGCAGAAAATCCTTCCCAACAGGGAATTTGACGACGATTACATCGGTATTGAGCATTTTCCTCTGTTACGATTTAAAATTCGAAAATTAATAAAAAATTCCATAAAAATACGTTTGAAACTTCGCAAACAGAGCAGATTGTTGTGTTCCTTCCATGCAAATTTTGGCGACCTAGGGCTCTTAGTTACCGAGAGTCACGCGTTTAAAAATTTATACCCGATTCCAAAGTATGAAAATCCTTTCCAACAGGGAAAAAGACGGCGATTAGAACGGTATTGAGCATTTTCCTCTATTAGGCTTTAAGATTTGAAAATTAATAAAAAATTCCATTAAATACGTTTCAAACTTCGAAAACAGAGCAGATTGTTGTGTATCTTCCATGCAAATGTCAGCGTCCTAGGGGTCTTAGTTCCCGAGTTATACGCGTTTAAATATTTGAAATCCGTTTCCACAAAAAAGAAAATCCTTCTAAACAGGGAATTTCACGGGGATTAATATGGTATTAAACATTTTCCTCTATTAGGCTTTAAAATTTGAAAATTAATGAAATGCTCCTCAAAATTACGTTTGAAACTTCGCAAACAGAGCAGATTGATGTGTATCGTCCATGCAAATTTCAGCGCCTTACGGCTCTTAGTTTCCGAGTTTCACGCGTTTAAAGATTTAAACCCGTTTCCACAGTAAGAAAATCCTTCTAAAGAGGGAATTTGACGGCGATTACAATTGTATTGAGCATTTTAATCTGTTAGGCTTTAAAATTCGAAAATTAATAAAAAATTCCATAAAAATACGTTTGAAACGTCGCAAACAGAGCAGATTGTTGTGTATCTTTCATGCAAATTTCAGCGTCCTAGGGCTCTTAGTTTCCGAGTTACACGCGTTTAAAGATTTCAACCTGTTTCAAAGGAAGAAAATCCTTCCAAACAGGGAAATTGACGGCAATTAGAACGGTGTTGAGCATTTTAATCTGTTAGTCTTTAAAATTCGAAAATTAATAAAAAATTCCATAAAAATACGTTTGAAACGTCGCAAACAGAGCAGATTGTTGTGTATCTTCCATGCAAATGTCAGCGTCCTAGAGCTCTTAGTACCCGAGTTACACGCGTTTAAATATTTAAAATCCGTTTCCAAAAAAAGAAATTCCTTCTAAACAGGGAATTTGACGGCGATTAAAATGGTATTGAGCGTTTTCCTCTATTAGGTTTTAAAATTTGAAAATTAATAAAAAGCTCCTTAAAATTACGTTTGAAACTTCGAAAACAGAGCAGATTGTTGTGTATCTTCCATGCAAATTTCAGCGCCGTAGGGCTATTAGTTCCCGAGTTTCACGCGTTTAAAGATTTAAACCCGTTTCCACAGTAAGAAAATCCTTCTAAACAAGGAACTTCACGGCGATTACAATGGTATTGAGCATTTTCCTCTATTAGGCTTTAAAATTTGAAAATTAATGAAAAACACCTTAGAATTACGTTTGAAACTTGGAAAACAGCAGATTGTTGTGTTTCTTCCATGCAAATTTAAGCGTCCTAGGGCTCTTAGTTTCCGAGAGTCACGCGTTTAAAAATTTAAACCCGATTCCAAAGTATTAAAATCCTTTCCAACAGGGAAAAAGACGGCGATTAAAACGGTATTGAGCATTTTCCTCTATTAGGCTTTTAGATTTGCAAATTAATAAAAAATTTCATAAAAATACGTTTAAAACTTCGAAAACAGAGCAGATTGTTGTGTATCTTCCATAAAAATTTCAGCGTCCTAGGGCTCAAAGTTTCCGAGTTACACGCGTTTAAAGATTTAAACCCGTTTCCAAAGTAAGAAAATCCTTCTCAACAGAGAATTGGCGGCGATTACAATGGTATTGAGCATTTTTCTGTATTAGGCTTAAAATTTGAAAATAATTGAAAAATTCCTTAAAAATACGTTTGAAACTTCGAAAACAGAGCAGATTGTTGTGTATCTTCCATGAAAATTAAGCGCCCTAGGGCTCTTAGTTCCGAGTTACACGCGTTTAACGAATTAAACCCGTTTCCAAAGTAAGAAAATCCTTCTAAACAGGGAATTTGACGGCGATTACAATTGTATTGAGCATTTTCCTCTATTAGGCTTTAAAATTTGAAAATTAATGAAAAATTCCTTAAAATTACGTTTGAAACTTCGAAAACAGAGCAGATTGTTGTGTTCCTTCCATGCAAATTTCAGCGTCCTAGGACTCTTTGTTTCCGAGTTACACGCGTTTAAATATTTAAAGCCGTTTCCAAAGTAAGAAAATCCTTCCCAACAGGGAATTTGAAGGCGATTACAATGGTATTGAGCATTTTCCTCTATTAAGCTTTAAAATTTGAAAATTAATAAAAAATTCCATATAAATACGATTGAAACTTCAAAAACAGAGCAGATTGTTGTGTATCTTCCATGCAAATTTCAGTGTCCTAGATCTCTTAGTTCCCGAGTTACACGCGTTTAAAAATTCAAACCCGTTTCCAAAGTAAGAAAATCCTTCTAAACAGAGAATTTGACGGCGATTACAATGGTATTGAGCATTTTCCTCTATTAGGCTTTAAAATTTCAAAATTAATGAAAAATTCCTTTAAATTACGTTTGAAAGTTCGAAAACAGAGCAGATTGTTGTGTTTCTTCCATGCAAAGTTCAGCGTCCTAGGGCTCTTAGTTTCCGAGTTAAACGCGTTTAAAGATTTAAACCTGTTTCAAAGGAAGAAAATCCTTCCCAAAAGGGAAATTGACGGCAATTACAACGGTATTGAGCATTTTAATCTGTTAGGCTTTAAAATTCGATTATTAATAAATAATTCCATAACAATACGTTTGAAACGTCGCAAACAGAGCAGATTGTTGTGTATCTTCCATGCAAATGTCAGCGTCCTAGGGCTTTTAGTACCCGAGTTACACGCGTTTAAATATTTAAATTCCGTTTCCAAAAAAAGAAAATCCTTCTAAACAGGGAATTTGACGGCGATTAAAATGGTATTGAGCATTTTCCTCTATTAGGCTTTAAAATTTGAAAATTAATGAAAAGCCCCTTAAAATTACGTTTGAAACTTCGAAAACAGAGCAGATTGTTGTGTATCTTCCATGCAAATTTCAGCGCCGTAGGGCTCTTAGTTCCCGAGTTTCACGCGTTTAAAGATTGAAACCCGTTTCCACAGTAAGAAAATCCTTCTAAACAAGGAATTTGACGGCGATTACAATGCTATTGAGCATTTTCCTCTATTAGGCTTTAAAATTTGAAAATTAATGAAAAATTCCTCAAAATTACGTTTGAAACTTGGAAAACAGAGCAGATTGTTGTGTTTCTTCCATGCAAATTTAAGCGTCCTAGGGCTCTTAGTTTCCGAGAGTCACGCGTTTAAAAATTTAAACCCGATTCCAAAGTATTAAAATCCTTTCCAACAGGGAAAAAGACGGCGATTAGAACGGTATTGAGCATTTTCTACTATTAGGCTTTAAGATTTGAAAATTAATAAAAAATTTCATAAAAATACGTTTCCAACTTCGAAAACAGAGCAGATTGTTGTGTATCTTCCATGCAAATTTAAGCGTCCTAGGGCTCTCAGTTCCCGAGTTACACGCGTTTAACGATTCAAACCTGTTTCCAAAATAAGAATATCCTTCCCAACAGGGAATTTGACGACGATTGTAATGATATTGAACATATTCCTCTATTAGGCTTTAAAATTTGAAAATTAATGAAAAATTCCTTTAAATTACATTTGAAAGTTCGAAAACAGAGCAGATTGTTGTGTATCTTCCATGCAAATTTCAGCGCCGTAGGGCTCTTAGTTCCCGAGTTTCACGCGTTTAAAGATTTAAACCCGTTTCCACAGTAAGAAAATCCTTCTAAACAGGGAATTTGACGGCGATTACAATTGTATTGAGCATTTTCCTCTATTAGGCTTTAAAATTTGAAAATTAATGAAAAATTCCTTAAAATTGCGTTTGAAACTTCGAAAACCGAGCAGATTGTTGTGTATCTTCTATGCGAATTTCAGCGCCCTGGGGTTCTTAGTTCCCGAGTTACAGGCGTTGTAAAAATATAAACCCGTTTCCAAAGTAAGAAAATCCTTCTCAACAGAGAATTTGACGGCGATTACAATGGAATTGAGCATTTTCCTCTATTGGGCTTAAAATTCAAAATAATTGAAAAATTCCTTAAAAATACGTTTGAAACTTCGAAAACAGGGCAGATTGTTGTGTATCTTTTATGCAAATTTCAGCGTCCTAGGGCTCTTAGTTCCCGAGTTACACGTGTTTAAATGTTTAAACCCGTTTCCAAAGTAAGAAAATCAATCTAAACAGGGAATTTGACGGCGATTACAATGGTATTGAGCATTTTCCTCTTATAGGCTTTAGAATTTGAAAATTAATGAAAAATTCCCTACAATTACGTTTTAAACTTCGAAAACAGAGCAAATTGTTGTGTATCTTCCCTGCAAATTTCAGCGTTTTAGGGCTCTTAGTTCCAGAGTTACACGCGTTTAAAAATTTAAACCCGTTTCCAAAGTAAGAAAATCCTTCTAAACAGAGAATTTGACGGCGATTACAACGGTATTGAGCATTTTCCTCTATTAGGTTTTAAAATTAGAAAATTGATGAAAAATTCCTTAAAATTACGTTTGAAACTTCAAAAACAGAGCAGATTGTTGTGTATCTTCCATGCAAATGTCAGCGTCCTAGGGTTTTTAGTTCCCGAGTTACACGCGTTTAAATATTTGAAATCCGTTTCCAAAAAAAGAAAATCCTTCTAAACAGGGAATTTGACGGCGATTAAAATGGTATTGAGCATTTTCCTCTATTAGGCTTTAAAATTTGAAAATTAATGAAAAGCTTCTTAAAATTACGTTTGAAACTTCGAAAACAGAGCAGATTGTTGTGTATCTTCCATGCAAATTTTAGCGCCCTAGGGCTCTTAGTTCCCGAGTTTCACGCGTTTAAAGATTGAAACCCGTTTCCACAGTAAGAAAATCCTTATAAACAAGGAATTTGACGGCGATTACAATGCTATTGAGCATTTTCCTCTATTAGGCTTTAAAATTTGAAAATTAATGAAAAATTCCTCAAAATTACGTTTGAAACTTGGAAAACAGAGCAGATTGTTGTGTTTCTTCCATGCAAATTTAAGCGTCCTAGGGCTCTTAGTTTCCGAGAGTCACGCGTTTAAAAATTTAAACCCGATTCCAAAGTATTAAAATCCTTTCCAACAGGGAAAAAGACGGCGATTAGAACGGTATTGAGCATTTTCCTCTATTAGGCTTTAAGATTTGAAAATTAATAAAAAAATTCATAAAAATACGTTTCAAACTTCGAAAACAGAGCAGATTGTTGTGTATCTTCCATTCAAATTTAAGCGTCCTAGGGCTCTCAGTTCCCGAGTTACACGCGTTTAACGATTCAAACCCGTTTCCAAAATAAGAATATCCTTCCCAACAGGGAATTTGACGACGATTGTAATGGTATTGAACATATTCCTCTATTAGGCTTTAAAATTTGAAAATTAATTGAAAATTCCTTAAAATTACGTTTGTAACTTGGAAAACAGAGCAGATTGTTGTGTTTCTTCCATGCAAATTTCAGCGTCCTAGGGCTCTTAGTTTCCGAGTTACACGCGTTTAAAGATTTAAACCCGTTTCTAAAGGCAGAAAATCCTTCCCAACAGGGAATTTGACGACGATTACATCGGTATTGAGCATTTTCCTCTGTTAGGATTTAAAATTCGAAAATTAATAAAAAATTCCATAAAAATACGTTTGAAACTTCGCAAACAGAGCAGATTGTTGTGTTCCTTCCATGCAAATTTTGGCGACCTAGGGCTCTTAGTTACCGAGAGTCACGCGTTTAAAAATTTATACCCGATTCCAAAGTATTGAAATCCTTTCCAACAGGGAAAAAGACGGCGATTAGAACGGTATTGAGCATTTTCCTCTATTAGGCTTTAAGATTTGAAAATTAATAAAAAAATTCCATTAAATACGTTTCAAACTTCGAAAACAGAGCAGATTGTTGTGTATCTTCCATGCAAATTTAAGCGTCCTAGGGCTCTCAGTTCCCGAGTTACACGCGTTTAACGATTTAAACCCGTTTCCAAAGTAAGAATATCCTTCCCAACAGGGAATTTGACGACGATTGAAATGGTATTGAACATATTCCTCTATTAGGCTTTAAAATTTGAAAATTAATGAAAAATTCCTTAAAATTACATTTGTAACTTCGAAAACAGAGCAGATTGTTGTGTTTCTTCCCTGCAAATTTCAGCGTCCTAGGGCTCTTAGTTCCCGAGTTACACGCGTTTAAATATTTGAAATCCGTTTCCAAAAAAAAGAAAATCCTTCTAAACAGGGAATTTGACGGCGATTACAATGGTATTGAGCATTTTTCTCTATTAGGCTTTAAAATTTGAAAATTAATGAAATGCTCCTTAAAATTACGTTTGAAACTTCGAAAACAGAGCCGATTGTTGTGTATCTTCCATGCAAATTTCAGCGCCGTACGGCTCTTAGTTCCCGAGTTTCACGCGTTTAAAGATTTAAACCCGTTTCCACAGTAAGAAAATCCTTCTAAACAGGGAATTTGACGGCGATTACAATTGTATTGAGCATTTTCCTCTATTAAGCTTTAAAATTTGAAAATTAATGAAAAATTCCTTAAAATTACGTTTGTAACTTGGAAAACAGAGCAGATTGTTGTGTTTCTTCCATGCAAATTTCAGCGTCCTAGGGCTCTTAGTTCCCGAGTTTCACGCGTTTAAAGATTTAAACCCGTTTCCACAGTAAGAAAATCCTTCTAAACAGGGAATTTGACGGCGATTACAATTGTATTGAGCATTTTCCTCTATTAAGCTTTAAAATTTGAAAATTAATGAAAAATTCCTTAAAATTACGTTTGTAACTTGGAAAACAGAGCAGATTGTTGTGTATCTTCCATGCAAATTTCAGCGTCCTAGGGCTCTTAGTTCCCGAGTTACACGCGTTTAAATATTTGAAAAGTGTTTCCAAAAAAAAGAAAATCCTTCTAAACAGGGATTTTGACGGCGATTACAATGGTATTGAGCATTTTCTTCTATTAGGCTTTAAAATTAGAAAATTAATGAAATGCTCCTTAAAATTACGTTTGAAACTTCGAAAACAGAGCCGATTGTTGTGAATCTTCCATGCAAATTTCAGCGCCGTACGGCTCTTAGTTCCCGAGTTTCACGCGTTTAAAGATTTAAACCCGTTTCCACAGTAAGAAAATCCTTCTAAACAGGGAATTTGACGGCGATTACAATTGTATTGAGCATTTTCCTCTATTAAGCTTTAAAATTTGAAAATTAATGAAAAATTCCTTAAAATTACGTTTGAAACTTCGAAAACAGAGCAGATTGTTGTGTTCCTTCCATGCAAATTTCAGCGTCCCAGGGCTCTTTGTTTCCGAGTTACACGCGTTTAAAGATTTAAAGCCGTTTCCAAAGTAAGAATATCCTTCCCAACCGGGAATTTGACGGCGATTACAATGGTATTGAGCATTTTCCTCTATTAGGCTTTAAAATTTGAAAATTAATAAAAAATTCCATATAAATACGTTTGAAACTTCAAAAACAGAGTAGATTGTTGTGTATCTTCCATGCAAATTTCAGTGTCCTAGGGCTCTTAGTTCCCGAGTTACACGCGTTTAAAAAATCAAACCCGTTTCCAAAGTAAGGAAATCCTTCTAAACAGAGAATTTGACGGCGATTACAATGGTATTGAGCATTTTCCTCTATTAGGCTTTAAAATTTGAAAATTAATGAAAAATTCCTTTAAATTACGTTTGAAAGTTCGAAAACAGAGCAGATTGTTGTGTTTCTTCCATGCAAATTTAAGCGTCCTAGGGCTCTTAGTTTCCGAGAGTCACGCGTTTAAAAATTTAAACCCGATTCCAAAGTATTAAAATCCTTTCCAACAGGGAAAAAGACGGCGATTAGAACGGTATATAGCATTTTCCTCTATTAGGCTTTAAGATTTGAAAATTAATAAAAAATTTCATAAAAATACGTTTCAAACTTCGAAAACAGAGCAGATTGTTGTGTATCTTCCATGCAAATTTAAGCGTCCTAGGGCTCTCAGTTCCCGAGTTACACGCGTTTAACGATTCAAACCCGTTTCCAAAATAAGAATATCCTTCCCAACAGGGAATTTGACGACGATTGTAATGGTATTGAACATATTCCTCTATTAGGCTTTAAAATTTGAAAATTAATGAAAAATTCCTTAAAATTACGTTTGTAACTTGGAAAACAGAGCAGATTGTTGTGTTTCCTCCATGCAAATTTCAGCGTCCTAGGGCTCTTAGTTTCCGAGTTACACGCGTTTAAAGATTTAAACCCGTTTCTAAAGGCAGAAAATCCTTCCCAACAGGGATTTTGACGACGATTACATCGGTATTGAGCATTTTCCTCTGTTAGGATTTAAAATTCGAAAATTAATAAAAAATTCCATAAAAATACGTTTGAAACTTCGCAAACAGAGCAGATTGTTGTGTTCCTTCCATGCAAATTTTGGCGACCTAGGGCTCTTAGTTACCGAGAGTCACGCGTTTAAAAATTTATACCCGATTCCAAAGTATGAAAATCCCTTCCAACAGGGAAAAAGACGGCGATTAGAACGGTATTGAGCATTTTCCTCTATTAGGCTTTAAGATTTGAAAATTAATAAAAAATTCCAATAAATACGTTTCAAACTTCGAAAACAGAGCAGTTTGTTGTGTATCTTCTATGCGAATTTCAGCGCCGTAGGGCTCTTAGTTCCCGAGTTTCACGCGTTTAAAGATTTAAACCCGTTTCCACAGTAAGAAAATCTTTCTAAACAGGGAATTTGACGGCGATTACAATGGTATTGAGCATTTTCCTCTATTTGACTTTAAAATTTGAAAATTAATGAAAAATTCCTTAAAATTACGTTTGAAACTTCGAAAACAGAGCAGATTGTTGTGTTTCTTTCATGCAAATTTCAGCGTCATAGGGCTTTTAGTTTCCGAGTTACACGCGTTTAAAGATTTAAACCCGTTTCTAAGGGAAGAAAATCCTTCCCAACAGGGAATTTGACGGCGATTACATCGGTATTGAGCATTTTCCTTTGTTAGGCTTTAAAATTCGAAAATTAATAAAAAATTCCATAAAAATTCGTTTGAGTCTTCGCAAACAGAGCAGATTGTTGTGTATCTTCCATGCAAATGTCAGCGTTCTAGGGTTCTTAGTTCCCGAGTTACACGCGTTTAAATATTTGAAATCCGTTTCCAAAAAAAAGAAAAT
Organism: Teleogryllus occipitalis; assembly: GCA_011170035.1. NCBI lineage: Eukaryota > Metazoa > Arthropoda > Insecta > Orthoptera > Gryllidae > Teleogryllus > Teleogryllus occipitalis. The sequence goes on along the minus strand of BLKR01003007.1, from coordinate 96,808 downwards.
CCTTCTAAACAGGGAATTTCACGGCGATTACAATGGTATTGAGCATTTTCCTCTATTAGGCTTTAAAATTTGAAAATTAATGAAATGCTCCTTAAAATTACGTTTGAAACTTCGCAAACAGAGCAGATTGTTGTGTATCTTCCATGCAAATTTCAGCGCCGTACGGCTCTTAGTTCCCGAGTTTCACGCGTTTAAAGATTTAAACCCGTTTCCACAGTAAGAAAATCCTTCTAAACAGGGAATTTGACGGCGATTACAATTGTATTGAGCATTTTCCTCTATTAGGCTTTAAAATTTGAAAATTAATGAAAAATTCCTTAAAATTACGTTTGAAACTTCGAAAACAGAGCAGATTGTTGTGTTCCTTCCATGCAAATTTAAGCGTCCTAGGACTCTTTGTTTCCGAGTTACACGCGTTTAAATATTTAAAGCCGTTTCCAAAGTAAGAAAATCCTTCCCAACAGGGAATTTGAAGGCGATTACAATGGTATTGAGCATTTTCCTCTATTAGGCTTTAAAATTTGAAAATTAATAAAAAATTCCATATAAATACGATTGAAACTTCAAAAACAGAGCAGATTGTTGTGTATCTTCCATGCAAATTTCAGTGTCCTAGATCTTTTAGTTCCCGAGTTACACGCGTTTAAAAATTCAAACCCGTTTCCAAAGTAAGAAAATCCTTCTAAACAGAGAATTTGACGGCGATTACAATGGTATTGAGCATTTTCCTCTATTAGGCTTTAAAATTTTAAAATTAATGAAAAATTCCTTTAAATTACGTTTGAAAGTTCGAAAACAGAGCAGATTGTTGTGTTTCTTCCATGCAAATTTCAGCGTCCTAGGGCTCTTAGTTTCCGAGTTAAACGCGTTTAAAGATTTAAACCTGTTTCAAAGGAAGAAAATCCTTCCCAAAAGGGAAATTGACGGCAATTACAACGGTATTGAGCATTTTAATCTGTTAGGCTTTAAAATTCGATTATTAATAAATAATTCCATAAAAATACGTTTGAAACGTCGCAAACAGAGCAGATTGTTGTGTATCTTCCATGCAAATGTCAGCGTCCTAGGGCTTTTAGTACCCGAGTTACACGCGTTTAAATATTTAAAATCCGTTTCCAAAAAAAGAAAATCCTTCTAAACAGGGAATTTGACGGCGATTAAAATGGTATTGAGCATTTTCCTCTATTAGGCTTTAAAATTTGAAAATTAATGAAAAGCTCCTTAAAATTACGTTTGAAACTTCGAAAACAGAGCAGATTGTTGTGTTTCTTCCATGCAAATTTAAGCGTCCTAGGGCTCTTAGTTTCCGAGAGTCACGCGTTTAAAAATTTAAACCCGATTCCAAAGTATTAAAATCCTTTCCAACAGGGAAAAAGACGGCGATTAGAACGGTATTGAGCATTTTCTACTATTAGGCTTTAAGATTTGAAAATTAATAAAAAATTTCATAAAAATAGGTTTCCAACTTCGAAAACAGAGCAGATTGTTGTGTATCTTCCATGCAAATTTAAGCGTCCTAGGGCTCTCAGTTCCCGAGTTACACGCGTTTAACGATTCAAACCCGTTTCCAAAATAAGAATATCCTTCCCAACAGGGAATTTGACGACGATTGTAATGATATTGAACATATTCCTCTATTAGGCTTTAAAATTTGAAAATTAATGAAAAATTCCTTTAAATTACGTTTGAAAGTTCGAAAACAGAGCAGATTGTTGTGTATCTTCCATGCAAATTTCAGCGCCGTAGGGCTCTTAGTTCCCGAGTTTCACGCGTTTAAAGATTTAAACCCGTTTCCACAGTAAGAAAATCCTTCTAAACAGGGAATTTGACGGCGATTACAATTGTATTGAGCATTTTCCTCTATTAGGCTTTAAAATTTGAAAATTAATGAAAAATTCCTTAAAATTGCGTTTGAAACTTCGAAAACAGAGCAGATTGTTGTGTATCTTCCATGCGAATTTCAGCGCCCTAGGGTTCTTAGTTCCCGAGTTACAGGCGTTGTAAAAATATAAACCCGTTTCCAAAGTAAGAAAATCCTTCTCAACAGAGAATTTGACGGCGATTACAATGGAATTGAGCATTTTCCTCTATTGGGCTTAAAATTTAAAATAATTGAAAAATTCCTAAAAATACGTTTGAAACTTCGAAAACAGGGCAGATTGTTGTGTATCTTTTATGCAAATTTCAGCGTCCTAGGGCTCTTAGTTCCCGAGTTACACGTGTTTAAAGGTTTAGACCCGTTTCCAAAGTAAGAAAATCCTTCTAAACAGGGAATTTGACGGCGATTACAATGGTATTGAGCATTTTCCTCTTATAGGCTTTAGAATTTGAAAATTAATGAAAAATTCCCTACAATTACGTTTTACACTTCGAAAACTGTGCAAATTGTTGTGTATCTTCCCTGCAAATTTCAGCGTTTTAGGGCTCTTAGTTCCAGAGTTACACGCGTTTAAAAATTTAAACCCGTTTCCAAAGTAAGAAAATCCTTCTAAACAGAGAATTTGACGGCGATTACAACGGTATTGAGCATTTTCCTCTATTTGGTTTTAAAATTAGAAAATTAATGAAAAATTCCTTAAAATTACGTTTGAAACTTCAAAAACCGAGCAGATTGTTGTGTATCTTCCATGCAAATTTCAGCGTCCTAGGGCTCTTAGTTCTCGAGTTACACGCGTTTAAAAATTTAAACCCCTTTCCAAAGTAAGAAAATCCTTCTAAACCGAGAATTTGACGGCGATTACAATGGTATTGAGCATTTTCCTCTATAAGGCTTTAAAATTTGAAAATTAATGAAAAATTCCTTAAAATTACGTTTGTAACTTGGAAAACAGAGCAGATTGTTGTGTTTCTTCCATGCAAATTTCAGCGTCCTAGGGCTCTTAGTTTCCGAGTTACACGCGTTTAAAGATTTAAACCCGTTTCTAAAGGCAGAAAATCCTTTCCAACAGGGAATTTGACGACGATTACATCGGTATTGAGCATTTTCCTCTGTTAGGATTTAAAATTCGAAAATTAATAAAAAATTCCATAAAAATACGTTTGAAACTTCGCAAACAGAGCAGATTGTTGTGTTCCTTCCATGCAAATTTTGGCGACCTAGGGCTCTTAGTTACCGAGAGTCACGCGTTTAAAAATTTATACCCGATTCCAAAGTATGAAAATCCTTTCCAACAGGGAAAAAGACGGCGATTAGAACGGTATTGAGCATTTTCCTCTATTAGGCTTTAAGATTTGAAAATTAATAAAAAATTCCATTAAATACGTTTCAAACTTCGAAAACAGAGCAGATTGTTGTATATCTTCCATGCAAATTTAAGCGTCCGAGGGCTCTCAGTTCCCGAGTTACACGCGTTTAACGATTTAAACCCGTTTCCAAAGTAAGAATATCCTTCCCAACAGGGAATTTGACGACGATTGTAATGGTATTGAACATATTCCTCTATTAGGCTTTAAAATTTGAAAATTAATGAAAAATTCCTTAAAATTACGTTTGAAACTTCGAAAACAGAGCAGATTGTTGTGTTTCTTTCATGCAAATTTCAGCGTCCTAGGGCTTTTAGTTTCCCAGTTACACGCGTTTAAAGATTTAAACCCGTCTCAAAGGAAGAAAATCCTTCCCAACAGGGAAATTGACGGCAATTACAACGGTATTGAGCATTTTAATCTGTTAGGCTTTAAAATTCGAAAATTAATAAAAAATTCCATAAAAATACGTTTGAAACGTCGCAAACAGGGCAGATTGTTGTGTATCTTCCACGCAAATGTGAGCGTCTTAGGGCTCTTAATACCCAAGTACACGCGTTAAAATATTTAAAATCCGTTTCCAAAAAAAGAAAATCCTTCTAAACAGGGAATTTGACGGCGATTAAAATGGTATTGAGCATTTTCCTCTATTAGGCTTTAAAATTTGAAAATTAATGAAAAGCTCCTTAAAATTACGTTTGAAACTTCGAAAACAGAGCAGATTGTTGTGTATCTTCCATGCAAATTTCAGCGCCGTAGGGCTCTTAGTTCCCGAGTTTCACGCGTTTAAAGATTTAAACCCGTTTCCACAGTAAGAAAATCCTTCTAAACAAGGAATTTGACGGCGATTACAATGGTATTGAGCATTTTCCTCTATTAGGCTTTAAAATTTGAAAATTAATGAAAAATTCCTTAAAATTACGTTTGAAACTTGGAAAACAGAGCAGATTGTTGTGTTTCTTCCATGCAATTTCAGCGTCCTAGGGCTCTTAGTTTCCGAGAGTCACGCGTTTAAAAATTTAAACCCTATTCCAAAGTAAGAAAATCCTTTCCAACAGGGAAAAAGACGGCGATTAGAACGGTATTGAGCATTTTCCTCTATTAGGCTTTAAGATTTGAAAATTAATAAAAAATTCCATAAAAATACGTTTCAAACTTCGAAAACAGAGCAGATTGTTGTGTATCTTCCATGCAAATTTAAGCGTCCTAGGGCTCTCAGTTCCCGAGTTACACGCGTTTAACGATTTAAACCCGTTTCCAAAGTAAGAATATCCTTCCCAACAGGGAATTTGACGATGATTGTAATGGTATTGAACATATTCCTCTATTAGGCTTTAAAATTTGAAAATTAATGAAAAATTCCAAAAAAAAACATTTGAAACTTCGAAAACAGAGCAGATTGTTGTGTATCTTCCATGCAAATTTCAGCGTCCTAGGGCTCTTAGTTTCTGAGTTACACGCGTTTAAAAATTTAAACCTGTTTCCACAGTAAGAAAATCCTTCCCAACAGGGAATTTGACGGCGATTACAATGGTATTGAGCATTTTCTTCTATTAGGCTTTAAAATTAGAAAATTAATAAAAAATGCCATAAAAATACGCTTGAAACTTCGAAAACAGAGCAGATTGTTGTGTATCTTCCATGCAAATTTCAGCGTCCTATGGCACTTAGTTCCCGAGTTACAAGCGTTTAAAGATTTAAACCCGTTTCCAAAGTAAGAAAATCCTTCCCAACAAGGAATTTGACGGCGATTACAATGGTATTGAGCAATTGCCTCTATTAGGCTTTAAAATTCGAAAATTAATAAAAAATTCCATAAAAATACGTTTGAAACTTCGAAAACAGAGCAGATTGTTGTGTATCTTCCATGCAAATATCAGCGTCCTAGGGCTCTTAGTTCCTGGGAAACACGCGTTTAAAAATTTAAACTCGTTTCCAAAGTAAGAAAATCCTTCTAAACAGGGATTTTTACGGCGATTACAATGGTATTGAGCATGTTCCTCTATTAGGCTTTAAAATCTAATCAATTTCGGAAACCACCAATTATAATTGGTATTACTATAAAAAAGGTTTATAATAAATGCATGTGCAGTAACAATAACATTATAGGTTTGATCATCACCAATAAGATATCCTGGTTGTTCTAATTCTGTTCGAATTAAAATGCTTAAAGATGTACCTACTATTCCAGATCAAGCTCCAAAAATGAAGTATAAAGTTGCAATGTCTTTATGATTAGTGGAAAATAATCATCGTTGCGATAAAGTGGCTGAATAATAGGCGATAGATTGTAAATCTTTTTATGGAATTTTTTTTCCTTTATCATGTAGGTTTTATATTCAATAATGATTTTAGACTGCAATTCTAAAGGTGTAATTTTACTAAGACCTAAAATGTCATTATTTCATTTTCAGCTTTGAAGGCTAATAGTTTAATTAACTTAAGACCTTATATTCTAAGAAATATAATAGGATATAAAGGAAGAAATATAATAGGATATAAAGGAAGTAATAAAAGAGATATTCTTGTTAGTAGGGAAATTCAATTATAATTAATTATTTTTTGATATCATTGTGAATAACTCCATTTTAATTGGTTAACGTTAATAAGAAAAGATGATATTATTAGCCGGAGATAGTAGAATAAGGTAATTAATGTAAATAGGATTATAATTAGTGCTATAAATTGTATATTGTTATGGCAAGAATTTTGAATGATTATTTATTTGGGTAAAAATTCTAAGAAAGGAGGTAATCCTCCGAGAGATATAAGGTTAACTGAAACAAAAAATTTCATTATAGGTGAATTCCATCTAAATGGAATCTGATTTGAATGTTGGGCGGAAATATTGGAGAAGATCATCAAAATTGTTGCTGATAAAATTGCATAAATAATGAAGTAAAATTGTCAAAGGTTTTCTGATATTATTAATCCTAATAGTATTCATCCAATATGATTAATAGAGGAATAAGTTATGATTTTACGTGTTGATGTTTGATTTAATCCTCCAATTGAACCAATAAGAATTGATGATAATATTACGAATATTATTATTGATTGATAGGATGATAGATAAGATAAGATAATAAATGGAGGTAGTTTTTGTCATGTTATGAAAATGAAGCAATTAAATCATGATAACCCCTCTATTACAGAAGGAAATCATATGTGGAAAGGTGCTGCTCCTATTTTTAGGAATAGTGTGGTACAAACTAAGGAGTTAATAAAATTTTCTTTTATAAAATACAAAATAGAATTTAGAATAATAAAAGAAAATAGTATAGATGAAGCTATGGCTTGAACAATGAAATATTTCATAGCGGCTTCTGTAGATATTATATTGGATTTTGAAGATATTAATGGAATAAAGGCTAACAAATTGATTTCTAGACCTATTCATGTGGCTGGTCATGAATTGGATCTAATAGAAATTATTGTACCCAGGATTAATATTATCATAAATAATATCTTTGAAGGATTAAATATTGAAATTAAAAAGAAAAGGATTATTACCTTTATAAATGGGGTATGAACCCATTAGCTTAATTAGCTTATCTTTTTGTGAATTTTAGTGTATGATGCACGAAAAATTTTGAATTTTTAAGTAATAGTTTAATTCTATTAAATTCAATGAAAGTAATACTATAATATACATGATTTATCCTATCAAGATAACCCTTTTTCAGGCATTTCATTACTTTAATGTAAAGTTTAATAATTTTGGTTCAAGAAATCTAAAAGTATTATATTTTAGTCTCAAATTCTTGAAAATAGTAGAAAACCATTAATCTAATTGGAAAGCACAATCTTTTTTTGTATTATAGATTGTGCTTTCCGTGGATTGATGGTTTTCTACTATTTCTTGGTATATAAGATCTTGTTATATATATATATATATATATATATATATATATATATATATATATATATATATATATATATATATATATATATATATATATAAAATCTACAGAATATCAGTTCTATTAGGTTCATCTATATATATATAATAAATTTATTAAATAGTCAGCACCACTTTAGTGTGTATGCATATAGAAGTAAATTTTAGAATACTTATAGTTAAAATGTATTATATGCAGTATATTTATATATATATACTTATTAAATAAATGCTTATATATTATAAAATACATATTATACCAACCTCGTAAAAAAACTATTATTTATTATACAAAGCATGGTTGGTAAATACTATTAATTTTTATTGTTATTAGATTTTGATTATTATTTATCATTATCACCGATAATTTTTCCTTTTTTGCTAGAAAAAAAAAAGGAAAAATTAGGTATAGTATTAATAATATTATTCTTTTTAATAATTGTTGCTTATTTGTGAATCTTGTTAGTATGTTTTGAAAGAAATGTTGAATAGTTTGGCTGGCTGTTCAGCGTTTCTGGAACGCTTGGGGGCGTGCCCCCCAAGATCTCTTGGACCGCAAAATGATTTGGTTTTTTAAGTCTATCTATTCTTTAATTTTTTGATTTTATGTATTATTAAAGTTAACTTATAAGTTGATCCGATAATTGGGTCGTGAATAATAAAGTTTTATTCTTGCTTTGTTATTTGCATTTAGGAGATTTTACATATATTGAATATCTAAAGGATAGATATAGTAGTAATTAGTATTATACAATAAGATTATTTTTGATATAGTTTTTCTTATAGTATTGGTTAAATGCGTGCCAGCTGCCGCGGTTAGACGTGAAATACGAGTAAATAATTTTGATTAGAAGTTAGTTGTTTTTTTCATATATTTTATTATTAGTTTTGGTGGAATAAGTAAATTGTGTTTAATTGATTAATAAGATGATGAGGCTTCGAAATATGATAAACTAGGATTAGATACCCTATTATATGTTATAAATTTAGATGTGTTAGGGTAGTAGTAGATATGGTCTTGAAACCCAAAGAATTTGGCGGTGTTTTAGTCCTTTCAGAGGAATCTGTCCTGTGATTGATAATACACGATTTATGTTACTTAGTCTTGTTATCAGTTTATATACCGCCGTCAGTAAGATTATCTTGTGGAGAGTATAAAATTTCATAATATTTTATTTTATATTATGTCAGGTCAAGGTGTAGCTAATGATTAAGTAGTGATGGATTACAATAAGTTTATTTATATGGATAATGATTTGAATAATTTATTTGAAGGTGGATTTGATTGTAAATTAGTATAAATTAATTAATTGATTTTGGCTCTAGAATGTGTACATATCGCCCGTCGCTCTCGTTTTAAGATGAGATAAGTCGTAACATAGTAGATGTACCGGAAGGGGTATCTGGAATGGCAAAGTAGAGCTTGGATAGTGAGCATTCCATTTACGTTGGAGAGGTTTTGTGCAAATCAGATATTTTGATAATATAAGATATTATTGTTATTATTAATTAAAAGTATTTTTTATGTTATTATTTTAGTATTGTTATGAATTTATTTATGTTATTATAGTTTATTATTACAGTGATGGTTGAATGAAAGAGTTGAAAATTTTATTTAAAAGGAGAAAAGTTTTTGTACCTTTTGTATCAGGGTTTATTAAAAATTATTAATTTATTTTTTGTTCTCGAATTGGAAAGAGTTACTTGTTTATGATTTATATTGTTATATAAATATATTGAATTGATGAGTGGTAATGAAATGTTATTCGTTTTCTTGGATATCTAGTTTCTCAAGATGGAAATTTAATTTTGGTTTTTTATTATAATATTTATTTGTATTTAAATATTTATATATATATTATAGGAAATACTTATGATTCTGGGGATAAGCTCGGATTTAAAGATTTAGATATGTAATATCATGTATTTTGGAATATGAGCTTTTAATTAGCTATTATTTATGAGTTTGTTATAGATCAATTTATTTAATTATTTATATGATTATATTAAGTGTATATTGGGATGTTAAAATTAATTTGTATTTTATGTAATAATGATGTAATTAGTAAATGATTTGGTTGTTTGAATTATATTGATGTTTATTTATTTTAAGGAATTAGGCAAAATAATTGTTCGCCTGTTTATCAAAAACATGTCTTCTTGATATGATATGAAGTCGTGCCTGCGCAATGAGTATTTGAATGGCCGCGGTATATTGACCGTGCAAAGGTAGCATAATCATTAGCCTCTTAATTGGAGGCTGGAATGAATGGTTTGATGAAATAATTACTGTCTCGTGATGATGATTTGAATTTTACTTTTGAGTTAAAAGGCTCAAATGGTGATAGGGGACGAGAAGACCCTATAGATCTTGATAATTTATATCAATTCTTTTGGTTGGTTGTATTTAATAGATTTTGATATATTGTATTTGGTTGGGGTGACAGGAGAATATAATAACTTATTATTTAACTATGATGATTGGTTAATTGATCCTATATTATGGAATAAAGATAAAGATACCTTAGGGATAACAGCGTAATGTTATTGGAGAGTTCTTATTGATAATAAAGATTGCGACCTCGATGTTGGATTAAGAAAATTATTAAGTGCAGAAGCTTAATTTATTGGTCTGTTCGACCATTAAATTCTTACATGATCTGAGTTCAGACCGCTGTGAGCCAGGTTGGTTTCTATCTCTATTTATTTGTATATATTTTAGTACGAAAGGATTAAATATATTAAATGTTTTATTGTTTAGAATGATATTAATACTATTTTGGCAGAATTAAGTGCTATGAATTTAGAATCCATGAATGTAATAATATTACATATAGTTTTGTTTAATTATTTATTGGGTTTAATCAATTATGTTGTATTGGTTATTTTTGTTTTGATTGGTGTGGCTTTTTTAACTTTGTTAGAACGTAAAGTTTTGGGTTATATTCAGATTCGTAAAGGTCCTAATTAAGTAGGTATTATGGGTATTCCTCAACCTTTTGCTGATGCTATTAAGTTATTTTGTAAAGAACAAACTTATCCTATAATATCTAATTATTTAATATATTTTTTTTGTCCAGTAGTTAGCTTATTCTTATCTTTATTGGTTTGATTAATTTATCCTTCTTCTTCTTCTGCTTCACGGATTTAGGCCTTAAGGCCTGTTTCCACATCAAGAGAGTGAGTCTTTCCATCTTGTTAAGGGGCGGCCAACATTTCTTCTTCCTTTAGGATTATATGTGTACATTATAATGGGGAGTCTGTCTGGAGGCATGCGTTGGATATGATCATGCCAGTTGCTCCTAAATGATTGGATTCTGTCCATCAGATTAAATATATTCAGTTCGGTTTTGATGTCAACATTATACTGTCTATCTAAGATATTGTAACCTGCTACTGAATGTAAGAATTTCATTTCGGCGCTTTCTATTTTTCTTCTGTCTGTTCTATTTATTGTCCAGTTTTCACATGCGTAAGTTAGCATGGGAACTGCCATTGCTTTGTAAAATTTGAGTTGCGTGGTTTTTAAAGACTTGTTTTTTAATGTTCTTCTTATTGTCCCACACATGTTATAGAATCTATTTAATTTCCGACTTATGTCATTTTTCTGGCAGTAAGACACATTGAAGCCTAAATAGGTAAAATTGTTTGTCTGTTCTATGGGTTCATTATTAATCACAATTTTACATCTCATGTGGTTTGTTCCTTCAAAGCCCATTGATTTTGTTTTCCTAGTGGAGATTTGCATATTATATTTGGTTGCCTGTTCGTTTAGTTTGTGTGCTGCAATTTGCAATTCATCTTCTGAGCTACTAAAAATAACTTGGTCGTCTGCAAACAATATAGTATTAAGAGATTTGTCATTTATTTTAAAATGTGTTTTCAATTGCCCTTGCCATTGCCGGACAATCTCGTCTATATATATACTAAATAGAGCTGGCGAAAGTGGGCACCCTTGTTTGACTCCTTGATTTATTTCTACAAATTTATTACTTCCTTGAGATCCTTTATCAATGCATATTTTAGTGTCGAAGTAAAGGCTTTGTATTGCTCTTATTAGGTGGGCAGGGAATCCTTTTTTATGCATTATCTCCCAGAGTTTCTTTCGCGACAATTTGTCGAAGGCTTTTACATAGTCTATAAATAGTATATATGTCGGTAAGTTAAATTCTCGTCTCTTCTGTATTAGCTGTTCCACTACGAATATGCAGTCGGAACATGAGCGACCTTTCCTAAAACCGCACTGTTCCTCTAATAACATATGCTCATTAATTATATTCAATCTCCGTGTTATTATCTTAGCATATATCTTATAGGCTGTGTTGAGAAGACTTATTCCTCTATAGTTTTGACAATCCTGTCTACTACCTTTCTTGAAGATAGGGCATATAATTCCTTTCCTCCAATCTTCGGGAATGGTATATCTCTTCCAACACATATTAATTATTTCGAGGAATCTCCTTCTTATTTCATTCGGTGCATACTTAAGTAGTTCAGCATTCATGCAGTCAGTTCCTGGTGACTTCTTATTCTTGAACGTTTTAAGTATGTTGTTCAGTTCATCGAGTTCAATGGGGTCCGCTTCTATTATTGTTTCCGATAAGGGGTTTTCAGGAGTCTCTGTATTTGTCCACAGCAACTGATAGTATGTAAGCCATTCTTTCTCGGAGATGTTGTTAATTTTTAGTGTATCTCTTTCTGTTGAATTTAGATACTTCATTATTTTATAGGCAGTGTCTTGTGATCCATGACAGTCGTGTTCGATCTCACTTATATACCTATCCCAACTTTCCCGCTTTATCTTTCTAATTTCTCTCTTAGCAATGGCACTTTTATTTTTGTATGCTATTTTGTCTTCCACAGAATGTGATTGGAGATACCGCAGGTAAGCCTTTTTCTTTTCATCAACAATTTCCTGTATTTCTTCGTTCCAATTTTGAACACCCTTCTTATTCCTTGCTTTTGGTCTTTTACCCAAGACTTCTTCTGCTACTTGTAATATTATCTCTTTAAAATCTTGCCATTCAACATTTACATCTATACTGATTGCTCTTTGATCAAGAGAAGTTAGCAATCGCGAGCAGTATAGTCTTCTTATACTCTCTTGTTGTAGCAGGTATACTTTAAAATTGGTTTTATTTTGTGTAACGCTCGTTTTTTTCCTGTGGATCCATTTCTTAGGGATTCTAAGTTTACAAAGAACTAAGAAGTGATCTGTACTAACGTCACAGCTCCTATATACTCGTGTATCATTCACGTATGGGGAAAGTTTCTTGTTGGATAGGATGTAGTCGATTATTGATCTCGTGCCTCTTGCTGACCATGTGTATTTATGTATATCTTTATGGCGGAAGAGGGTATTAGTTATTTTAAACTCATTAAAACAAACAAAATTTCTCAGGGCTATTCCATTCTCATTTAAAGTTTGTTCTCCATTATCTCCAATTAGATTTCCCATAATTTGTTGTCCAACACGTGCATTAAAATCACCTCCAATTGCTAAGAAATCTGTCTTATTCACAGTGTTTAAATGGGACTGGAGGGATTCATAAAAGTTTATGCTTTCTTCTTTACGTCCCTCTTCAGGTGCATAAATGCAGATAATTGTAAGATATCCTCTAGCTATTTTTAGTCGCACATTTATTACTCGGTCGCTTACAAAATTATAGCTCTGGATTCTATTTTTTAAGGAAGCTTTAATCATTATTCCTACCCCTGATGATGCTCTTGTATTTTGAGGGACTCCACTATATAAAAGTACGTAATTTAGGTATTCCAATGTGCCTTTTAATTTTTTCTTTGTTTCAGTTATCAGACATATATCTACATTAATGTTTTCTAATTCTTTTTGTAGTTTATTTATTTATTTATTTAAAGTAATATACAGGCAACAGTACAAACTGATGAGGCCTGAATCGGCGCTATTACAATTCATTGAAGATATATCACATCATAATAATTAACATCACATGTAAATATAAATGTAATATCACATAATATCACAATAATAGTAATTTAACAAGTTTGACACAATTCTTGGACGGGGGGGAACAAAGTCCACATATCAATGGGGTCTATGGTCTTCCTCGTTGAAGAGATCATCATAAGCTCTTTTGAAGATCTGTAGACTAGGAGCCGACCCCACGTCCTGGGGCAGTGTGTTCCAGGTGTCGACAGCTCGGTTGCCGATGAAGTTTTTGTACTGCACTAGATTACATCTAGATTTTACAAGCTTCATACCGTGACCTCGTAATTGTGGATTTCCAGAGCGCTGAAAAATACTAGTAAGATCGGAGTTGTATTGCCCTTGCAAAATCTTGAATGTTTCAAACATATCGCTACGTTGTCTCCTAGCAGTTAGAGTCTGAAGTCCGAGTCTCGCCAGTCGTTGATCATAAGCCATGTTCTTGAGGTCTGTGGGGGTGCGTGTGGCTCTCCTTTGTACATTTTCTAGCAAATTCATATCTTTGAGGAAATAAGGATTCCAAATTGCAGTGCCAAATTCAACAATCGGGAGAATGTAGGTTTTATATAGTGTTGTAAACGCATCGCTTCTTATTGTATTAAAGGCTTTACGCAATGTAAATATAGCTTTGTTAGCCCTTTTTGCGATGTAACTCACATGGTTTGCCCATTTGAGGTCGTTAGAGATCATGATCCCCAGATCTTTCATGATCTTGGTCTCAGACAAATTTTTTTAGTAATTCTTCTTTTTGCGTTAATCCTCTTACGTTCCAAGTAGCTAGGTTTAAGTTCTCCAAATTCCTTTTTCTATTCCTTTTCTTTGCATGGGTCGTCATATGATTAGTCCGGCTATTCTCTTGATGGTCATCAGTAATGGGTTTGTCTCCCGGCCGTGTTACGAGCACTGCGCGGGACTAGCTTGGTGATGGGGCTGCCATCTTAACTGCCTCCAAGCTGGCAGAGTGCGTTGTTTGGAGCACCATCCTAGATGCATTGCTTTCACTGCGTTCGTTGCAATACCGCAGATATTGGGCCGCATCTACCCTGGGATTAGGGGAAGCTTGAGGTGTCGGCTCTTCTGCCGTTCGCCTTCCTCGTTGGCATCCTCCCATTCTGGGAAGTATGCACTGCTTCCTCTTCTGGAGTACTTCTTCGTCTCATCCCTATCCTTTGACCAGTCCGGCAAGGGAGGCCCTACCAGTAGCTACGCTACCGCCGGCATAGCTCTCAGGATCACTGGGATACTCAAGCTCCACCACCAACTCCAAGGTCATGTACTCCCTAGGCGGAGCAAATTATCCTTTAGGATGTGAATTGGTTTCATTTGATTTGGCGTTATTCTTTTTTTGTTGTACGGGAATAGGGGTTTATTCTATAATGCTAGCTGGTTGATCTTCTAATTCTAATTATGCTTTATTAGGTGGGCTTCGTGCTGCAGCTCAAACGATTTCTTAGGAAGTGAGAATGGCGTTGATTTTGTTAAGATATATTGTGTTGGTTGGGGGTTTTGGGATGAATTTATTTTATTGTCATCAGTTATTTATATGATTTTTTTTTCTTTGTATTCCTTTATTTTTTTGTTGATTCTCTTCTTGTTTAGCTGAATCGTACTCCTTTTGATTTTTCGGAAGGGGAATTTGAGTTGGTATCTGGCTTTAATATTGAGTATAGAAGAGGTGGATTTGCATTAATTTTTATGGCAGAATATTCAAGAATTTTATTTATGAGAATATTAACTGTCTTAATCTTTTTGGAGGTGATTTATTTTCTTTATTATTTTATTTTATATTGATTTTTATATCATTTATTTTCATATGAGTTCGAGGAACATTACCGCGTTTTCGTTATGATAAATTGAAATTTACTTACCTGTTTCTTTAAATTATTTTATTTTTTTGTAGTTTTTCATTTTGAATTAATAACAGTTCAGTTTATTGAGACATTTTGAGAAATAAGTTAATAGAATAGTAAATTCTATCTTTTGTTTTCAAAACAAATGCTTTAAGCTTATTAACTTAATTTGTTAGATGGTCTCATAATTTAAAGGTTATAGGATTAATTAAGAAGTATATGAAGTATAGAAAAGTTAGGATCTGTCCTGTTAAGATATAAGGTTCTTCAACTGGTCGTGCTCCAATTCAAGTTAATAAGATGACAATTGATGTATATGATCAAAATAAGAATTGATTAAATGGATAAAATTGTATTCTACGAAATTTGTTGTTGGAAGTGAAAGGTAGAATAAATAAGATGGCGATGGATGCTACAAGAGCTATAACTCCACCTAATTTATTAGGGATTGATCATAAAATTGCATATGCAAATAAGAAATATCATTCAGGTTGAATATGTACAGGGGTTACTAGTGGGTTGGCTGGAATGAAATTGTCGGGATCTCCTAATAGGTAAGGATTTGTTAATGATAAAATGGTTAATGCTATTAATATGAATAGGAATCCTACAATGTCCTTAAAAGTAAAATACGGATGGAATGGGATTTTATCTAGATTTCTATTAATTCCTATAGGATTATTTGAACCTGTTTGATGAAGAAATAATAAATGAATTATTACAAATGCAGCTACGATAAATGGGATTATGAAATGGAAGGTAAAGAATCGAGTTAAGGTAGCATTGTCAACTGTAAATCCACCTCATACTCATTGTACTAATTCGTTACCAAGATAAGGAATTGCTGATAGTAAATTAGTAATAACAGTGGCTCCTCAAAATGATATTTGACCTCATGGTAATACGTAACCTATAAAAGTGGCGGCTATAACTAGGAATAAGATGATAACTCCTACTATTTAAGTGTATATTAAATTATAAGATCCATAGTATATTCCACGTCCTACATGTATATAGAGACAGATGAAAAAGAAAGATGCTCCATTAGCGTGTAAAATTTGTAATAGTGAACCAAAATTTACATCTCGACAAATGAGTTACTCTATTAAATGCTATATTAATATCAGCAGTATAATGTATAGCTAGAAAGATTCCTGTTATAAGTTGAATTGCTAAACATAATCCTAGCAATGACCCAAAATTTCATCAGGCTGAAATATTTGATGGAGTTGGTAAGTCGATTAAGGAATTATTGATGATTTTGATTAGAGGATGTCTTGATCGTAAAGGTTTATTCATTAGTTTGAGTGTCGTAATGGTCCTTCTTGAAAGGAAGTGATTTTTACAATAATGATTAAAGTAATTAGAAGATAAATAATTGTTATAATTGTTAGTGAGAAGTTAGGGTAATTATAGAGTTGATTTAAATTATTTCTTTCTAATGATAAATTGATGGAATTATTTATGAAGGATTCATTTTTGAATAGGTTTAATAACAGATGGTTATTGTAATTAAGTAATATTATTATTAATGTAGAAATTAAAGTTATGAAAATTAATATGGTTTTGGTAGGTAATTGAAATATTTCATTGGATGCTAGTCTTGTAATATAAATAAATAAAACTAATATTCATCCTAGGAAAATTATGAATAGAATATATGAAAATCAAAAGGAATATGAAATTGATCCTGTAGTTAAGCAAATTATGATTGTTTGTATAATAATTAATATGGTGATGGCTAAGGGATGATTTATCATAATGAATGTTATATTAATAGTTATAATGATGAATGTTGTTATTAATAAGAAAATATCAGAGAATAGTTTAATTAAAATATTAATTTTGGGGATTAGTGATGGAACATGATGTTCTTTCTCTGAAGTTTTAAAAGATAATCTTAACTTTGGTTTACAAGACCAATGTTTTATTTTAAACTATTAAAACTTATGTTTACATTTTTTTGTATTGTGGTAATTATATTTTGTTATTTAAAAGGTCTTTGAGTTTATTGTTCTAAACGAAAGCAATTAATACCTATTTTATTAAACTATTTTATAATCGACTTAAAGTCGATAACCGACTTTATAATCGACTTAAAGTCGATAATCGACTTTATAATCGACTTACAGTCGATAATCGACCTTACCGACTTAAAGTCGATAACCAACTTTATAATCGACTTAAAGTCGATAATCGACTTTATAATCGACTTACAGTCGATAATCGACCTTATCGACTTAATATCGATAACCGACTTTAGAATCGACTTAAAGTCGATAATCGACTTTATAATCGACTTCAAGTCGATAATCGACTTTATAATCGACTTAAAGCCGATAATCGAATTTATAATCGACTTAAAGTCGATAATCAAATTTCTAATCGACCTCAAGACGATAATCGACTTTATAATCGACATACAGTCGATAATCGACCTTATCGACTTAAAGTCGATAACCGACTGTATAATCGACTTAAAGTCGATAATCGACTTTATAATCGACTTCAAGTCGATAATCGACTTTATAATCGACTCAGTCGATAATCGACCTGATCGACTTAAAGTCGATAACCGACTTTATAATCGACTTAAATTCGATAATCGACTTAATAATCGACTTCAAGTCGATAATCGACTTTATAATCGACTTTCAGTCGATAATCGACCTTATCGACTTAAAGTCGATAACCGACTTTATAATCGCCTTAAAGACGATAATCCACATTATAATCGACTTACAATCGATAATCGACCTTACCGACTTAAAGTCGATAACCGACTTTGTAATCGACTTAAAGTCGATAACCAAATTTATAATCGACTTAAAGTCGATAATCGTCTTTATAATAGACTTCAAGCCGATAATCAACTTTATAATCGACTTACAGTCGATATTCGACCTTAACGACTTAAAAACGATACCAAACTTTCTAATCGACTTAAAGTCGATAATCGACTTAATAATCGACTTACAGTCGATAATCGGCCTTATCGACTTAATATCGATAACCGACTTTATAATCGACTTAAAGTCGATAAACGACTTTATAATCGACTTCAAGTCGATAATCGACTTTATAATCGACTTACAGTCGATAATCGACCTTATCGACTTCAAGTCGATAACCGACTTTATAATCGACTTAAAGCCGATTTTCGACTATATAATCGACTTAGAGTCGATAATCGATTTGCTAATCGACTTCAAGTCGATAATCGACTATATAATCGACTTATAGTCGATAATCGACCTTATCGACTTAAAGTCGATAACCGACCTAATAATCGACTTAAAGTCGATAACCGACTTTATAATCGACTTAAAGTCGATAATCGAATTTCTAATCGACTTCAACTCGATAATCGACTTTATATTCAACTTACAGTCGATAATCGACCTTATCACCTTAAAGTCGATAACCGACTTTATAATCAACTTAAAGTCGTTAATCGACTTTATAATCGACTTCAAGTCGATAATCGACTTTATAATCGACTTAGACGATTATCGACCTTATCGACTTAAGTCAAAAACCGACTTTATATTCGACTTAAAGTCGATAATCGACTTTATAATCAACTTAAAGTCGATAATCGAATTTCTAATCGACTTAAAGTCGATAAACGGCTTAATAATCGACTTAAAGTCGATAATCGACTTTATACTCGACTTACAATCGATAATCGACCTAATCGACTTAATGTCGATAACCGACATTACAATCGACTTAAAAACGATAATCGACTTTATAATGGACTTCAAGTCGATAATCGACTTTAATTCGACTTAGTCGATAATCGACCTTATAGACTTAAAGTCGATAACCTACTTTATAATCGACTTTAATTCGATTATCGACTTAATAATCGACTTCAAGTCGATAATCGACTTTATAATCGACTTACAGTCGATAATCGACCCTATCGACTTAAAGTCGATAACCGACTTTAAAATCGACTTAAATTCGATAATCGACTTAAAAATCGACTTCAAGTCAATAATCGACTTTATAATCGACTTATAGTCGAAAATCGACCTTATCGACTTAAAGTCGATAACCGACTTTATAATCGACTAAAAGTCGATAACCGACTTTATAATCAACTTACAATCGATAATCGACCTTATCGACTTAAAGTCGATAATCGACTTTATAATCGACTTAAAGTCAATAATCGAATTTCTAATCGACTTAAAGTCGATAAACGACTTTATAATCGACTTACAGTCGATAATCGACCTCATCGACTTAAAGTCGATAACCGACTTATTAATCGACTTAAAGTCGATAGCCGACTTCATAAACGACTTAAAGTCGATATCGAATTTCTAATCGACTTCAAGTCGATAATCGACTTTAAATTCGACTTACAGTCGATAATCGACCTTATCACCTTAAAGTCGATAACCGACTTTATAATCGACATAAAGTCGTTAATCGACATTATAATCGACTTTTAGTCGATAATCGACTTTATAATCGACTTAGTCGAATATCGACCTTATCGACATAAGTCGAAAACCGACTTTATAATCGACATAAAGTCAATATTCGACTTTATAATCGACTTAAAGTCGATAATCGAATTTCTAATCGACTTAAAGTCGATAAACGACTTAATAATCGACTTAAAGTCGATAATCGACTTTATAATCGACTTACAATCGATAATCGACCTTATCGACTTTAAGTCGATAACAGACTTTACAATCGACTTAAAGTCGATAATCGAATTTCTAATCGACTTTAAATCGATAAACAACTTGATAATCGACTTAAAGTCGATAATCAAATTTCTAATCGACTTCAAGTCGATAATCGACTTTATAATCGACTTACAGCCGATAATCCACCTTATCGACTTAAAGTCGATAACCGACTATATAATCGACTTAAAGTCGATAATCGACTTTATAATCGACTTACAGTTGATAATCGACCTTATCGACTTAAAATCGATTACCAACTTTTTAATCGACTTAAAGCCGATAATCGACATTAAAATCGACTTAAAGTCGATAATCGAATTTCTAATCGACTTCAAGTCGATAATCGACTTTAAATTCGACTTACAGTCGATAATCGACCTTATCACCTTAAAGTCGATAACCGACTTTATAATCGACATAAAGTCGTTAATCGACATTATAATCGACTTTTAGTCGATAATCGACTTTATAATCGACTTAGTCGAATATCGACCTTATCGACATAAGTCGAAAACCGACTTTATAATCGACATAAAGTCAATATTCGACTTTATAATCGACTTAAAGTCGATAATCGAATTTCTAATCGACTTAAAGTCGATAAACGACTTAATAATCGACTTAAAGTCGATAATCGACTTTATAATCGACTTACAATCGATAATCGACCTTATCGACTTTAAGTCGATAACAGACTTTACAATCGACTTAAAGTCGATAATCGAATTTCTAATCGACTTTAAATCGATAAACAACTTGATAATCGACTTAAAGTCGATAATCAAATTTCTAATCGACTTCAAGTCGATAATCGACTTTATAATCGACTTACAGCCGATAATCCACCTTATCGACTTAAAGTCGATAACCGACTATATAATCGACTTAAAGTCGATAATCGACTTTATAATCGACTTACAGTTGATAATCGACCTTATCGACTTAAAATCGATTACCAACTTTTTAATCGACTTAAAGCCGATAATCGACATTAAAATCGACTTAAAGTCGATAATCGAATTTCTAATCGACTTCAAGTCGATAATCGACACTATAATCGACCTAGTCGATATTCGACCTTATCGACTTAAAGTCGATAACCGACTTTATAATCGACTTAAATTCGATAATCGACTTAATAACCGACTTCAAGTCGATAAACGAGTTTATAATCGACTTACAGTCGATAATTGACCTTATCGACTTAAAGTCGATAACCGACTTTATAATCGACATTAAGACGATTATAAAGTCGTTTATCGACTTTAAGTCGATTAGAAATTCGATTATTGACTATTAGTCGAATATTAAGTCGATTATCGACTTTAAGTCTATTATCAAGTCGGTTATCGACTTTAAGTCGATAAGGTCGATTATCGACTGTAAGTCGATTATAAAGTCGAGTATCGACTTGAAGTCGATTATAAAGTCGATTATCGACTTTATGTCGTTTATAAAGTCGTTTATCGACTTAAAGTCGATTAGAAATTCGATTATCGACTTTAAGTCGATTATAAAGTCAATTATCGACTTTAAGTCGATTATAAAGTCGGCTATCGACCTTAAAACGATAAGGTCGATTATCGACTTGAAGTCGATTATAAAGTCCATTATCGACTTGGAGTCGATTATAAAGTCGATTATTGACTTTAAGTCGATAAAAAATTGGGTTGTCGACTTTAAGCCGATATGGTCGATTATCGACTGTTAGTCGATTATAAAGTCGATTATCGACTTTCAGTTGATTATCAAGTTGGTTATCGACTTTAAGTTGATAAGGTCGATTATCGACTGTAAGTCGAATTTAAAGTCGATTATCGCTTTAAGTCGATAATCGTCTTTTTAATCGACTTAAAGTCGATAATCGACTTTATAATCGACTTACAGTCGATAATCGACCTGATCGACTTAGTCGATAACCGACTTTAAAACCGACTTAAAGTCGATAATCGACTTAATAATCGACTTCAAGTCGATAATCGACCTTATCGACTTGAAGTCGATAACTGACTTTTTAAATCGACTTAAAGTCGATAATCGATTTTATAATCGACCTCAAGTCAAAAATTGACTTTATAATCGATTTACAGTCGATAATCGACGTAATCGACTTAAAGTCGATAACCGACTTATAATTGACTTCAAGTCGATAATCGACTGTATAGACCACTTCAAGTCGATAATGGACTTTATAATCGACTTACAGTCGAATATCGACCTTATCGACTTAAAGTCGATAACCGACTTTATAATCGACTTAAAGTCGATAATTGACTTAACATCCGACTTAAAGTCGATAATCGAACTTATAATGGACTTTAAGTCGATAAACGACTTTATAATCGACACAAAGTCGATAAAAGACTTTATAATCGACTCAAAGTCGATAATCGACTTTATAATCGACTTCAAGTCGATAATCGACTTTATAATCGACTTTAAGTCGATAATCGAATTTCTAACCGACGTAAAGTCAGAAAACGACTTTATAATAGACTTAATGTCGATAATCAAATTTCCAATCGACACACAGTCGGTAATCGACCTTATCGACTTAAAGTCGATAACCGACTTTATAATCGACTTAAAGTCAGTAATCGACTTTATAATCGACTTACAGTCGATAATTGACCTTATCGACATAAAGTCGATAACCGACTTTAAAATTGACTTAAAGTCGATAATTGACTTTATTATCGACTTAAAGTCGATAATCGACTTTATAATCAAAT
Source organism: Teleogryllus occipitalis (assembly GCA_011170035.1). Classification (NCBI taxonomy): domain Eukaryota; kingdom Metazoa; phylum Arthropoda; class Insecta; order Orthoptera; family Gryllidae; genus Teleogryllus; species Teleogryllus occipitalis. The sequence continues at coordinate 74,402 of BLKR01003007.1, read as the reverse complement.
TACAGTCGATAATCGATTTTATCTACATAAGGTCGATAAATGACTTTTTAATCGTCTTAAACTCGATAATCGACTTAATAATTGACTTCAAGTCGATAATCGACTTGATAATCGACTTAGAGTCGATTATCGACCTTTTCGACTCAGGTCGATAACCGTCTTTATAATCGACTTAAAGTTGATAATCGACTTTATAATCGACTTACAGTCGATAATCGACGTTATCGACTTAAAGTCGAAAACCGACTTTATAATCGACTTCAAGTCGATAATCGACTTTATAATCGACTTCAAGTCGAAAATCGACTTTATAATCGACTTACATTCGATAATCGACCTTATCGACTTAAAGTCGATAACCGACTTTATAATCGACTTAAAGCCGATAATCAAATTTATAATCGACTTACAGTCGATAATCGACCTTATCGACTTAAAAACGAACACCGACTTTATAATGGACTTAATATCTATAATTGACTTGATAATCGACTTCAAGTCGATAATCGACTTTATAATAAACTTACAGTCGATAATCGACCTTATCGACATAAAGTCGATAACCGACTTTATTTTCGACTTAAAGTCGATAATCGACTTAATAATCGACATGAAGTCGATAATAGAATTTCTAATCGACTTAAAGTCGATAAACTACTTAATCGTTTTAAAGTCGATAATCGACTTTATAATCGACTTAAAGACAATAATCGATTTTATAATCGTCTAGTTGTCGATAATCGAATTTATAATCGACTTAAAGTTGATAATCGACTTTATAATCGACTTACAGTCGATTATCGACGTTATCGACTTAAAGTCGATAACCGACTTTATAATCGACTTAAAGTCGATAATCGACTTTATAATCGACTTCAAGTCGATAATCGACTTTATAATCGACTTACATTCGATAATCGACCTTATCGACTTAAAGTCGATAACCGACTTTATAATCGACTTAAAGCCGATAATCAAATTTATAATCGACTTACAGTCGATAATCGACCTTATCGACTTAAAAACGAACACCGACTTAATAATGGACTTAATATCTATAATTGACTTGATAATCGATTTCAAGTCGATAATCGACTTTATAATAAACTTACAGTCGATAATCGATCTTATCGACATAAAGTCGATAACCGACTTTATTTTCGACTTAAAGTCGATAATCGACTTAATAATCGACATGAAGTCGATAATAGAATTTCTAATCGACTTAAAGTCGATAAACGACTTAATAATCGTTTTAAAGTCAATATTCGACTTTATAAACGACTTTAAGTCGATAATCGAATTTCTAATCGACTTGAAATCGATAATCAACCTAATAATCGACATCAAGCCGATACCCGACATTATAATCGACTTAAAGTCGATACTCGACTTTTTATCGACTTACAATCGATATTCGACCTTATCGACTTAAAGTCGATAACCGTCTTAACAATCGACATAAAAACGATAATCGACTTTATAATTGACTTCAAGTCGATAATCGACTTTATAATCGACTTAGTCGATAATCGACCTTATCGACTTAAGGTCGATAACCGACTTTATAATCGACTTAAATTCGATAATCGTCTTATTAATCGACTTCGAGTCGATAATCGACTTTTTAATCGAAATACAGTCGATAATCGACCTTATCGACTTAAAGTCGATAACCGACTTTATAATCGACTTAAAGTCGATAATCGAGTTAATAATGATTTTCAAGTAGATAATCGACTTTATAATCGACTTACAATCGATAATCGACCTTATCGACTTAAAGTAGATAACCGACATTATTATCGACTTAAAGTCGATAATCGACTATATAATCAACCCAAAGTCGGAAATCGAATTTCTAATCGACTTCAAGTCGATTATCGATTTTCAAATCGACTTACAGTCGATAAACAACCTAATCGACATAGTCGATAACCAACTTTATAATCGACTTAAAGTCGATAATTGACTTATTAATCGACTTCAAGTCAATAATCGACCATATCGACTTAAAGTCGATAACCGACTTTTTAATCGACTTAAAGTCGATAATCGACATTATAATCGACATCAAGTGGATTATTGACTTTATAATCGACTTACAGTCGATAATCGATCATATCGACTTAAAGTCGATAACCAACTTTATAATCCACTTAAAGTCGATAACCACTTGATAATCGACTTAAAGTAGATAATCGACTTTATAATCGACTTACAGTCTATAATCGACCTTATCGACTTAAAGTCGATAACCGACTTAATAATCGACTTCAAGTCAATATCGACTTTATAATCGACTTTGGACTTTATAATCGACTTACAGTCGATAATCGACCTTATCGACTTAAACTCGATAACCGACTTTATATTCGACTTAAAGTCGATAATTGACTTAATATCCGACTTAAAGTCGATAATCGAACGTGTAATCGACTTAAAGTCGATAAACGACTTTATAATCGACTTAAAGTCGATAATCGACTTTATAATCGACTCCAAGTCGATAATCGACTTTATAATCGATTTAAAGTCGATAATCGAATTTCTAATCGACTTCAAGTCGATAATCGACTTCATATCGTCTTACAGTCGATAATCGACCTAATCGACTTAAAGTCGATAACCGACTTTATAATCGACTTAAAGTCAGTAATCGACATAATGATCGACTTACAGTCGATAAACGACATTATCGACATACAGTCGATAACCCACTTTATAATCGACTTAACGTCGATATTCGACTTTATAATCGACTTAAAGTCGATAATCGACTTTATAATCGACTTACGGTCGATAATCGACCTTCTCGACTTTAAGTCGATAAACGACTTAATAATAGACTTAAATTCGATAATCGACTTAATTGTCGACTTCAAATCGATAATCGACTTGATAATCGACTTACAGTCGATAACCGACCTTATCGACTTAAAGTCGATAACTGACTTTATAATCAACTTAAAGTCGATAATCGACTTATTAATCGACTTCAAGTCGATAATCGACCATATCGACTAAAAGTCGATAATCGACTTTTTAATCGACTTAAAGTCGATAATCAACATTATAATCGACATCAAGTGGATAATGGACTTTATAATCGACTTACAGTCGATAATCGACCTTATCGACTTAAAGTCGATAACCGACTTAAAGTCGATAACCAACTTTATAATCCACTTAAAGTCGATAACCAACTTTATAATCGGCTTAAAGTCGATAACCGACTTTATCATCGACTTAATGTCGATAAATGACTTAATATCCGACATATTGTCGATAATCGAGCTTCTAATCGACTTAAAGTCGATAATCGACTTTATATTCGACTTACAGTCGATAATCGAACTTATCGACCTAAAATCGATAACCAAATTTATAATCGACATAAAGTCAGTTATCGACTTTTTTATCGACTTACAGTCGATAATCGACCTAATCGACATAAAGTCGATGACCGACTTTATAATCGACTTAAAGTCGATAATCGACTTTATAATCGACTTAAAGTCGATAATCGACTTTATAATCGACTTACAGTCGATAATCGACCCTATCGACTTTAAGTCGATCAACGACTTTATTATCGACTTAAATTCGATAATCGACTTAATAATCGACTTCAATTCGATAATCGACTTGCTAATCGACTTACAGTCGAAAATCGACCTTATCGACTTAAAGTCGAAAACCGACTTTATAATCGACTTAAAGTCGATAACCGACTTTATAATCGACTTAAAGCCGATAATCAAATTTATAATCGACTTACAGTCGATAATCGACCTTATCGACTTAAAAACGAACACCGACTTTATAATGGACTTAATATCTATAATTGACTTGATAGTCGATTTCAAGTCGATAATCGACTTTATAATAAACTTACAGTCGATAATCGACCTTATCGACATAAAGTCAATTATCGACTTTATTGTCGACTTAAAGTCGATAATCGACTTAATAATCGACTTGAAGTCGATAATAGAATTTCTAATCGTTTTAATGTCAATATTAGACTTTATAAACGACTTTAAGTCGATAATCGAATTTCTAATCGACTTCAAATCGATAATCAACCTAATAATCGACATCAAGTCGATACCCGACATTATAATCGACTTAAAGTCGATACTCGACTTTTTATCGACTTACAATCGATATTCGACCTTATCGACTTAAAGTCGATAACCGTCTTAACAATCGACATAAAAACGACAATCGACTTTATAATTGACTTCAAGTCGATAATCGACTTTATAATCGACTTAGTCGATAATCGACCTTATCGACTTAAGGTCGATAACCGACTTTATAATCGACTTAAATTCGATAATCGTCTTATTAATCGACTTTAAGTCGATAATCGACTTTTTAATTAAATTACAGTCGATAATCGACCTTATCGACTTAAAGTCGATAACCGACTTTATAATCGACTTAAAGTCGATAATCGAGTTAATAATGATTTTTAAGTAGATAATCGACTTAATAATCGACTTACAATCGATAATCGACCTTATCGACTTAAAGTAGATAACCGACATTATTATCGACTTAAAGTCGATAATCGACTATGTATTCAACTTAAAGTCGATAATCAAATTTCTAATCGACTTCAAGTCGATTATCGATTTTCAAATCGACTTACAGTCGATAAACAACCTAATCGACATAGTCGATAACCGACTTTATAATCGACTTAAAGTCGATAATCGACTTATTAATCGACTTCAAGTCAATAATCGACCATATCGACTTAAAGTCGATAACCGACTTTTTAATCGACTTAAAGTCGATAATCGACATTATAATCGACATCAAGTGGATAATTGACTTTATAATCGACTTACAGTCGATAATCGATCTTATCGACTTAAAGTCGATAACCAACTTTATAATCCACTTAAAGTCGATAACCACTTTATAACCGACTTAAAGTCGATAATCGACTTTATAATCGACTTACAGTCTATAATCGACCTTATCGACTTAAAGTCGATAACCGACTTGATAATCGACTTCAAGTCAATATCGACTTTATAATCGACTTTGGACTTTGTAATCGACTTACAGTCGATAATCGACCTAATCGACTTAAACTCGATAACCGACTTTATATTCGACTTAAAGTCGATAATTGACTTAATATCCGACTTAAAGTCGATAATCGAACTTCTAATCGACTTAAAGTCGATAAACGACTTTATAATCGACTTAAAGTCGATAATCGACTTTATAATCGACTCCAAGTCGATAATCGACTTTATAATCGACTTAAAGTCGATAATCGAATTTCTAATCGACTTCAAGTCGATAATCGACTTCATATCGTCTTACAGTCGATAATCGACCTAATCGACTTAAAGTCGATAACCGACTTTATAATCGACTTAAAGTCAGTAATCGACTTAATGATCGACTTACAGTCGATAAACGACATTATCGACATACAGTCGATAACCCACTTTATAATCGACTTAACGTCGATAATCGACTTTATAATCGACTTAAAGTCGATAATCGACTTAATAATCGACTTACAGTCGATAATCGACCTTCTCGACTATAAGTCGATAAACGACTTAATAATAGACTTAAATTCGATAATCGACTTAATTGTCGACTTCAAATCGATAATCGACTTGATAATCGACTTACAGTCGATAACCGACCTTATCGACTTAAAGTCGATAACTGACTTTATAATCAACTTAAAGTCGATAATCGACTTATTAATCGACTTCAAGTCGATAATCGACCATATCGACTAAAAGTCGATAATCGACTTTTTAATCGACTTAAAGTCGATAATCGACATTATAATCGACATCAAGTGGATAATTGACTTTATAATCGACTTACAGTCGATAATCGACCTTATCGACTTAAAGTCGATAACCGACTTAAAGTCGATAACCAACTTTATAATCCACTTAAAGTCGATAACCAACTTTATAATCGGCTTAAAGTCGATAACCGACTTTATCATCGACTTAATGTCGATAAATGACTTAATATCCGACTTAATGTCGATAATCGAACTTCTAATCGACTTAAAGTCGATAATCGACTTTATATTCGACTTACAGTCGATAATCGAACTTATCGACCTAAAGTCGATAACAAATTTATAATCGACATAAAGTCAGTTATCGACTTTTTTATCGACTTACAGTCGATAATCGACCTAATCGACATAAAGTCGATGACCGACTTTATAATAAACTTAAAGTCGATAATCGACTTTATAATCGACTTAAAGTCGATAATCGACTTTATAATCGACTTACAGTCGATAATCGACCTTATCGACTTTAAGTCGATAAACGACTTTATTATCGACTTCAATTCGATAATCGACTTGCTAATCGACTTACAGTCGAAAATCGACCTTATCGACTTAAAGTCGAAAACCGACTTTATAATAGACTCAAAGTCGATAATCGACTTTAAAATCGACTTCAAGTCGATAATCGACTTTATATGCGACTTACATTCGATATTCGACCTTATCGACTTAAAGTCGATAACCAACTTGATAATTGACTGCAAGTCGATAATCAACTTTATAATCGACTTACAGTCGATAATAGACCTTATCCACTTAAAGTCGATAAATGACTTTATAATTGACTTGAAGTCGATAACCAACTTTATAATCGACTTAATATCGATAATTGACTTTAAAATCGACTTCAAGTCGATAATCGACTTTATAATCGACTTACAGTCGATAATCGACGTTATCGACATAAAGTCGATAACCGCCTTTATTTTCGTTTAATAGTCGATAATCGACTTTATAATCGACTTAAAGTCGATAATCGAATTTTTAATCGATTTAAAGTCGATAAACGACTTAAGAATCGACATTATATCGATAATCGCATTTAGAATCGACCTAAAGACAATAATCGATTTTATAATCGACTTCTAGTCGATTTTCGGATTTTCAATTGATTTCAAGTCAATAATCGACTTTATAATCGACTTACAGTCGATAATCGACCTTATCGACTTAAAGTCATTAACCAACTGTATAATCGACTGTAAGTGGTTAATCGATTTTATACTCGACTTTAAGTCGAAAATCGAATTTCTAAACGACCTCAAATCGATAATCGACTTACTAATCGACTTCAAGCCGATACCCGACTGTATAATCGACTTAAAGTCGATAAACTACTTAATAATCAACCTTTAGTCGATAACTGACTTTATAATCGACTTAAAGTTGATAATCGAATTTCTAATCGACTTAAAGTCGATAAACGACTTAATAATCGACTTAAAGTAAATAATCGACTTCAAGTCGATAATCGACTTTATAATCGACTCTAAGTCGATAATCAAATTTCTAATCGACTTAAAGTCGATAAACGACTTTATAATTGTTTTTAAGTCGATAATCGACTTAATAATCGACTTCAAGTCGTTAATCGACTTAATAATCGACTAACAGTCGATAATCGACCTTATCGACTTAAAGTCGATAACCAACATGATAATCGACTGCAAGTCGATAATCTACTTTATAATTGACTTACTTTTGATAATCGACTTTATCGACTTAAAGTCGACAACCGACTTTATAATCGTCTTAAAGTCAATAATCGACTTAATAATCGACTCCATGTCGATAATGGACTTTATAATCGACTAGAAGTCGATAATCGACCTTATCGACTTAAAGTCGATAACCGACTTTATAATCGACTTAAAGTCGATAATCAAATTTCTAATCGACTAAAAGTCGATAAACGACTTTATAGTCGACTAAAAGTCGATAATCGACTTTATAATCGACTTCAAGTCGGTAATCGACTTTATAATCGACTTACAGTCGATAATCGACCTTATCGACTTAACGTCGACAACCGACTTTATAATCGACTGAAAGTCGATAGTCGACTTCATAATCCACTAATGGTCAATAATCGAATTTCTAATCGACTTAAAGTCGATACACGACTTTATAATCGACAAAGTCGATAATCGACTTTAAATTCGACTTCAAGTCGATAATCGACATATAATCGACTTACAGTCGATAATCATATATATCGACTTAAAGTCGATAACCAACTTTATAATCGACTTAGTCTTTAATCGACTTCATAATCGACTTACAGTAGACAATCGACCTTATCGACTTAAAGTCGATAACCGACTTTATAATCGACTGAAAGGCGATAATCGACTCTATAATCGACTTCAAGTCGGCAATCGACTTTATAATCGACCTAGTCGATAATCGACCTTATCGACTTAAAGTCGATAACCGACTTTATAATCGACCTAAATTCGATAATTGACTTAATAATCGACTTCAAGTCGATAAACGACTTTATAATTGACTTACAGACGATAATTGACCTTATCGACCTAAAGTCGAAAACCGACTTTATTATTGACTTAAAGTCGATAATCGACTTTATAATCGATTTAAAGACGATAATCGACTAAATAATCGACTTAAAGTCGATAATCAATATTATAATGGACTTACAGTCGATAAAGAATTTTATCGACTTCAAGTCGATAATCGACTTTATAATCGACTTACATTCAATAATCGACCTGATCGACTTAGTCGATAACCGACTTTATAATCAACATAAAGTCGATAATTGACATAATAATCGATTTCAAGTCGATAATCGACCTTATCGACTTAAAGTCGATAACCGATTTTTTAAATAGACTTAAAGTCGATAATCGACTTTATAATCGATTTGAAGTCAAAAATCGACTTTATAATCGACTTACAGTCGATAATCGACCTTATCGACTAAAAGTTGATAACAAACTTTATAATCCACTTAAAGTCGATAACCAACTTTATTAACGATTTAAAGTCGATAATCGACTTTATAAACGACTTACAGTCGATAATCGACGTTATCGACTTAAAGTCGATAACCGACTATATAATCGACTTCAAGTCGATAATCGACTTTATAATAGACTTCAAGTCGATAATGGACTTTATAATCGACTTACAGACGAATATCGATCTTATCGGCATAAAGTTGATAACCGACTTTGTAATCGACTTAAAGTCGATAATTGACGTAACATACGATTTAAAGTCGATAATCGAACTTCTAATCGACTGAAAGTCGATAATCAATTTTCTAATCGACTTAAAGTGCAAAAACGACTTTATAAACGATTTAAAGTCGATAATCAAATTTCTAATCGACTTCAAGTCGATAATCGACGTTATATTCGACTTACAGTCGATAATCGAACTTATCGACTTAAAGTCGATAACCGACCTTATATTCGACATAAAGTCAATTATCGACATTATTATCGAGTTACAGTCGATAATCGACCTTATCGACATAAAATCGATAACCGACTTTATAATCGACTTAAAGTCGAAAACCGACTTTATAATCGACTTAAAGTCGATAATGGACTTTATAATCGACTTACAGTCGATAATCGACCTTATCGACTTAAAGTCGATAACCGACTTTATAATAGACTTAAAGTCGATAATCGACTTTATAATCGACTTCAAGTCGATTATCGACTTTATATGCGACATACATTAGATAATCGACCTTATCGACTTAAAGTCGATAACGAACTTGATAATCGACTGCAAATCGATAATCAATTTATAATCGACTCACAGTCGTTAATCGACCTTCTCGACTTTAAGTCAATAACCGACTTTATAATTGACTTAATGTCGATAACCGACTTTATAATCTACTTAATATCGATAATTGACTTTAAAATCGATTTCAAGTTGATAATCGACTTTATAATCGACTTACAGTCGATAATCGACCTTATCGACATAAAGTCGATAATCGACTATATTTTCGTTTAATAGTCGATAATCGACTTTATAATCGACTTAAAGTCGATAATCGAATTTTTAATCGATTTAAGTCGATAAACTACTTAATAATCGACATAAAGTCGATAATCGCCTTTATAATCGACCTAAAGACAATAATCGATTTTATAATCGACTTCTAGTCAATAATCGGATTTTCAATTGATTTCAAGTCAATAATCGACTTTATAATCGACTTACAGTCGATAATCGACCCTATCGACTTAAAGTCAATAACCAACTGTATAATCGACTTTAAGTCGTTAATTGATTTTATAATCGACTTTAAGTCGATAATCGAATTTCTAATCGGCCTTCAATCGATAATCGACTTAATAATCGACTTCAAGTCGATACCCGACTTTATAATCGACTTAAAGTCGATAAACTACTTAATAATCGACTTAAAGTCGAAAGCCGACTTTATAATCGACTTAAAACTGATAATCGAATTTCTAATCGACTTACAGTCGATAAACGACTTTATAATCGACTTAAAGTAAATAATCGACTTCAAGTCGATAATCGACTTTATAATCGACTTAAAGTCGATAATAAACTTTCTAATCGACTTAAAGTCGATAAACGACTTTATAGTTGTTTTTAAGTCGATAATCGACTTACTAATTGACTTCAAGTCGTTAATCGACTTATTAATCGACTAACAGTCGATAATCGACCTTATCGACTTAAAGTCGATTACCAACATGATAATCGACTGCAAGTCGATAATCAATTTTATAATCGACTTACTTTCGATAATCGACCTTATTGACCTAAAGTCGACCACCGACTTTTTAATCGACTTAAAGTCAATAATCGACTTTATAATCGACGCCATGTCGATAATGGACTTTATAATCGACTAGAAGTCGATAATCGACCTTATCGACGTAAAGTCGATAACCGACATTATAATCGACTTAAAGTCGATAATTGACTTTATTATCGAATTAAAGTCGATAATCAAATTTCTAATCGACTTAAAGTCGATAAACGACTTTATAATCGACTAAAAGTCGATAATCGACTTTATAATCGACTTCAAGTCGGTAATCGACTTTATAATCGACTTACAGTCGATAATCGACCTTATCGACTTAACGTCGATAACCGACTTTATAATCGACTGAAAGTCGATAGTCGACTTCATAATCGACTAATGGTCAATAATCGAATTTCTAATCGACTTAAAGTCGATAAACGACTTTATAATCGACAAAGTCGATAATCGACTTTAAATTCGACTTTAAGTCGATATTCGACATATAATCGACTTACAGTCGATAATCTAATATATCGACTTAAAGTCGATAACCAACTTTATAATCGACTTAGTCTTTAATCGACTTCATAATCGACTTACAGTAGATAATCGACCTTATCGAATTAAAGTCGATAACCGACTTTATAATCGACTGAAAGTCGATAATCGACTGAATAATCGACTTCAAGACGGTAATCGACTTTATAATCGACCTAGTCGATAATCGACCTTACCGACTTAAAGTCGATAACTGACCTTATAATCGATTTAAAGTCGATAATCGACTTTATTATCGACTTACAATCGATAATAGACCCTATCGACTTAAAGTCGATAATCGACTTTATAATCAACTTAAAGTCGATAATCGAATTTCTAATTGACTTAATGTCGACAAACGACTTACTAATCGACTTTAATTCGACAATCGACTTTATAATCGACTTACAGTCGATAATCGATTTAATCGACTTTAAGTCGATAACCGACTTTATAATCGATTTAAAGTCGATAATCGACTTTATAATCGACTTAAAGTCGATAATCAATATTTTAATCGACTTACAGTCGATAATGGATTTTATCGACTTCAAGTCGATAATCGACTTTATAATCGACTTACAGTCGATGATCGACCTGATCGACTTAGTCGATAACCGACTTTATAATCGACATAAAGTCGATAATTGACATAATAATCGACGTCAAGTCGATAATCGACCTTATTGACTTTAAGTCGATAACCGATTTTTTAAATCGACTTAAAGTCGATAACCGACTTTATAATCGACTTCAAGTCAAAAATCGACTTTATAATCGACTTACAGTCGATAATCGACCTTATCGACTAAAAGTCGATAATCAACTTTAAAATTCACTTAAAGTCGATAACCAACTTTATAATCGACTTAAAGTCGATCATCGACTTTATAATCGACTTACAGTCGATAATCGACGTTATTGACTTAAAGTCGATAACCGAATTTATAATCGACTTCAAGTCGATAATCGACTTTATAATAGACTTCAAATCGATAATGGACCTAATAATCGACTTACGGTCGAATATCGATCTTATCGGCTTAAAGTCGATAACCGACTCTAAATCGACTTAAAGTCGATAATTGACTAAACATCCGACTTAAAGTCGATAATCGAACTTCTAATCGACTTTAAGTCGATAAACGACTTTATAATCGACTTAAAGTCGATAAACGACTTTATAATCGACTCAAAGTCGATAATCGAATTTCTAACCGACTTAAAGTCAAAAAACGACTTTATAATAGACTAATAGTCGATAATGAAATTTCTAATCGACACGCAGTCGGTAATCGACCTTATCGACTTAAAGTTGACAACCGACTTTTTAATCGACTTAAAGTCAGTAATCGACTTTTTAATCGACTTACAGTCGATAACTGCCTTATCGACATAAAGTCGATTATAATCAACTTAAAGTCGATAATTGAGTTTATAATCGACTTAAAGTCGATAATCGACTTTATAATCGACTTACAGTTGATAATCGATCTTATCCACTTAAGGTCGATAAACGACTTTATAATCGACTTTAATTCGATAATCGACTTAATAATCGACTTTAAGTCGATAATCGACTTGATAATCGACTTAAGTCGATAATCGACGTTATCGACTTAAAGTCGATAACCGACTTTATAATCACTTAAAGTCGATAATCGACTTTATAATCAACTTCAAGTCAATAATCGACTTGTTAATCGACTTAAGTCGATAATCGACCTTATCGACTTAAAGTCGATAACCGAATTTATAATCGACTTAAAGTCGATAATCGACTTTATAATCGACCTACAGTCGATAATCGACCTCATCGACTTAAAGTCGAACACCGACTTTATAATGGACCTAATACCCATAATTGACTTTATAATCGACTTCAAGTCGATAATCGAGTTTATAAAAAACTTAGTCGATAATCGACCTTATCGTCATAAAGTTGATAATCGACTTAATAATCGACTTACAGTCGATAATCGAATTTCTAAACGACTTAAAGTCGATAAACGACTTAATAATCGTTTTAAAGTGTATAATCGACTTTATAATTGACTTCAAGACAATAATCGTCTTGTGTTCGATAATCGAATTTCCAATCGATTTCAACTCAATAATCGACTTTATAATGGACTTACAGTCAATAATCGACCTTATCGACTTAAAGTCAATAACCGACTGTATAATCGACTTAAAGTCAATAATCGACCTTATAAACGACATTAAATCGATAATCGAATTTCTAATCGACTTCTAATCGATAATCGACGTAATAATCGACTTCAAGTCGATACCCGACTTTATATACGACATAAAGTGGATAATCGACTTTATAATCGACTTACAATCGATATTCGACCTTATCGACTTAAAGTCGATAACCGACTTAACAATCGACGTAAAAACGATAATCGACTATATAATTGACTTTAAGTCGATAATCGACTTTATAATCGACTTAGTCGATAATCGACCTAATCGACTTAAAGTCGATAACCGACTTAATAATCGACTAAAATTCAATAGTCGTTTTAATAGTCCATTTCAAGTCGATAATCGACTTTATTATCAAATTACAGTCGATAATCGACCCTATTGACTTAAAGTCGATAACCGACTTTATAATCGACTTAAAGTCGATAATCGACTTTATAATCGACATTCAATCGATAATCGACCTTATCGACATAAAGTCGATAACCGACTTTATAATCGACTTAAATTCGATAATCGAGTTAATAATGATTTTCAAGTAGATAATCGACTTTATAATCGACTTACAGTCGATAATCGACCTTATCGACTTACAGTCGATAACCGACTTAATAATCGACTTAAAGTCGATAATCGACTTTATAATTGACTTACAGTCGATAATCGACCTTATCGACTTAAAGTCGATAACCGACTTTATTATCGACTTTAAGTCTATAATCGACTTTATAATCGACTTAAAGTCGATAATCTAATTTCCAATAGACATCAAGTCGATTATCGATTTTAAAATCGACTTACAGTCGATAAACGACCTAATCGACTTAGTCGATAACCGACTTTATAATCGACTTAAAGTCGATGATCGACTAAATAATCTACTTCAAGTCGATAATCGACCATATCGACTTAAAGTCGATAAATGACTTTATAATCGACTTAAAGTCGATAATCGACTTTATAATCGAATTCAAGTGGAGATTTGACTTTATATTCGACTTACAGTCGATAATCGACCTTATCGACTGAAAGTCGATAACCAACTTTATAATCCACTTATAGTGGAGAACCAACTTTATAATCGACTTAATGTCGATAATCGACCTTATAATCGACTTACAGTCTAATTTCGACCTTATCGACTTAAAGTTGATAACCGACTTTATAATCGACTTAAAGTCGATAATTGACTTAATATCCGACTTAAAGTCGATAATCGAACTTCTAATCGACTTAAAGTCGATAAACGACACTATAATCGACTTAAAGTCGATAATCGACTTTATAATCGACATACAGTCGATAATCGACGTTATTGACTTAAGATCGATAACCGACTTTATAATCGACTTCAAGTCATTAATCGACTTTATTTTCGACTTCAAGTCGATAATGGACTTTATAATCGATTTACAGTCGAATATCGACCTTATCGACTTTAAGTCGATAACCGACTTTATATTCGACTTAAAGTCGATAATTGACTTAACATCCGACTTAAAGTCGATAATCGAACTTCTAATCGACTTTAAGTCGATAAACGACTTTATAATCGACTTAAAGTCGATAAACGACTTAATAATTGACTCAAAGTCGATAATCGAATTTCTAACCGACTTAAAGTCAAATAACGACTTTATAGTAGACTTAAAGTAGATAATCAAATTTCTAATCGACTTCAAGTCGATAATGGACTTCATATCGACTTCAAGTCGATATTCGACTTCATATCGACTTACAGTCGATAATCGACCTAATCGACTTAAAGTCGATAATCGACTTTATAATCAACTTAAAGTCGAAAATTGACTTTATAATCGATTTCAAGTCGATTATCGAAATTCTAATCGCCTTCAGATCGATAATCGACTTCATAGTCGACTTACAGTCGATGATCGACTTTATCGACTGAAAGTCGATAACCAAATTTTTAATTGATTTAAAGTCAATAATCGACTTTATAATCGACATCAAGTCGATAATCAACTTTTTAATCGACTTAAAGTCGATAATCGAGCTTATAGACTTAAAGTCGATAACCGACTTTATCATCGATTTATAGTCGATAATCGACCTTATAATCGACTTCAATTCGATAATCGACTTTATAATCGACTTACAGTTGATAATAGATTTTATCGACTTTAAGTCGACAACCGACTTTATAATCGACTGAAAGTCGATAATCGACTTTATAATCGACTTTCAGTCGATAATTGACCTTTTCGACCTAACATCGAAAACCGACTTTATTATTGACTTAAAGTCGATAATCGACTTTATAATCGATTTAAAGTCGATAATCGACCTAATAATCGACTTAAAGTCGATAATCAATATTATAACCGACTTACAGTCGATAATGGATTTTATCCACTTCAAGTCGATAATCGACTTTATAATCGACTTACAGTCGATAATCGACCTGATCGACTTAGTCAATAACCGACTTTATAATCGACATAAAGTCGATAATCGATTAATAATCGACTTCAAGTCGAAAATCGACCTTATCGACTTAAAGTCGATAACCGACTTTTTAAATTGACTTAAAGTCGTTAAACGACTTTATAATCGACTTCAAGTCAAAAATCGACTTTAAAATCCACTTAAAGTCGATAACCAACTTTATAATCGACTTAAAGTCGAAAATCGACTTAAAGTCGATAATCGACTTTATAATCGACCTACAGTCGATAATCGACGTTATCGACCTAAAGACAATAACCGACTTTTTAATCGACTTCAAGTCGATAATCGACTTAATAAGCGACTTCAAGTCGATAATGGACTTTATAATTTACTTACAGTCGAATATCGACCTTATCGACTTAAAGACGATAACCGACTTTATAATCGACTTAAAGTCTATAATTGACTTAACATCCGACTTAAAGTCGATAATCGAACTTCTAATCGACTTTAAGTCGATAAACGACTTTATAATCGACTCAAAGTCGATAATCGACTTTATAATCGACTTCAAGTCGATAATCGACTTTAAAATCGACTTAAAGTCGATAATCGAGTTTCTACCCGACTGAAAGTCAAAAAACGACTTTATATTAGACTTAAAGTCGATAATCAAATTGCTAATCGACACGCAGTCGGTAATCGACCTTATCGACTAAAAGTCGATAACCGACTTTATAATCGACTTAAAGTCAGTAAACGACATTATAATCGACTTACAGTCGATAATTGACCTTATCGACATAAAGTCGATAACCGACTTTATAATCGACTTCAAGTCGATAACCGACTTTATAATCGACTTAAGGTCAGTAATCAACTTTATAATCGACTTACAGTCGATAGTCGATCTTATCGACTTTAAGTCGATAAAGAACTTTTTAATCGACTTAAATTCGATAATCGACTTAATAATCGACTTCAAGTCGATAATCGACTCAAAGTCGATAATCGACCTTATCGACTTAAAATCGATAACCGACTTTATAATCGACTTAAAGTCGATAATCGACCTTATCGACATTAAGTCGATGACTGACTTTATAATCGACTTAATGTTAATAATCGACTTTATAATCGACTTCTAGTCGATAATCGACTTTATAATCGTCTTACAGTCGATAATCGACCTTATCGACTTAGAGTCGATAACCGACTTTATAATCGACTTCAAGTCAATAATCGACTTTATAATCGACTTACAGTCGAGAATCGACGCTATCGACTTAAAGTCGATAATCGACTTTATTATCGACTTAGTCGATAATCGACTTTATAATCGACTTCAAGTCGATAATTGCCTTTATAATCCACGTGCATTCGATAATCGACCTTTTCGACCTAAAGTCGAGCCCCGACTTTATAATCGACTTAAGTCGATAATCGACTTTATAAATGACTTAAAGTCGATAATCGACCTTATCGTCATAAAGTCGATAACCGACTTTATTTTCGACTTAAAGTCGATAATCGACTTAATAATCGACATAAAGTCGATAATAGAATTTCTAATCGACTTAAAGTCGATAAACGACTTAATAATCGTTTTAAAGTCGATAATCGACTTTATAATCGACTTAAAGACAATAATCGAATTTATAATCGTCTTGTTGTCGATAATCGAATTTATAATCGACTTAAAGTCGATAAACGACTTTATAATTGACTTACAGTCGATAATTGACCATATCGACTTAAAGTCGATAACCGACTTTATAATCGATTTAAAGTCGATAATCGACTTTATAATCGACTTACACTCGATAATCGACCCTATCGACTTAAAGTCGATAATCGACTTAATAATCAACTTAAAGTCGATAATCAAATTTCTAATCGACTTAATGTCGACAAACGACTTAATTATCGACTTTAATTCGATAATCGACTTTATAATCGACTAACAGTCGATAATCGATTTTATCGACTTTAAGTCGATAACCGACTTTATAATCGAACTAAAGTCGATAATCGACTTTATAATCGACTTTCAGTCCATAATCGACCTTATCGATTTAAAGTCGAAACCCGACTTTATTATCGACTTAAATTCAATAATCGTCTTAATAGTCCACTTCAAGTCGATAATCGACTTTATAATCGAATTACAGTCGATAATCGACCTTAGCGACTTAAAGTCGATAACCGACTTTATAATCGACTTAAAGTCGATAATCGACTTTATAATCGACTTTCAATCGATAATCGACCTTATCGACTTAAAGTCGATAACCGACTTTATAATCGACTTAAGTCGATAATCGACTTTATAATTGACTTACAGTCGATAATCGACCTTATCGACTTAAAGTCGATAACCTACTTTATTATCGACTTAAATTCGATAATCGACTTTATATTCGACTTTAAGTCGATAATCGAATTTCTAATAGACATCAAGTCGATTATCGACTTTAAAATCGACTTACAGTCGATAAACGACCTAATCGACTTAGTCGATAACCGAATTTATAATCGACTTAAAGTCGATAATCGACCTAATAATCGACTTCAAGTCGATAATCGACCATATCGATTTAAAGTCGATAACCGACTGTATAATCGATTTAAAGTCGATAATCGACTTTATAATCGACATCAAGTAGAGATTTGACTTTATATTCGACTTACAGTCGATTATCGACCTTATCGACTTAAAGTCGATAACCAACTTTATAATCCACTTATAGTCGATAACCAACTTTATAATCGACTTAATGTCGATAATCGACTTTATAATCGACTTAGAGTCTAATTTCGACCTTATCGACTTAAAGCTGATAACCGACTTTATAATCGACTTAAAGTCGATAATTGACTTAATATCCGACTTAAAGTCGATAATCGAACTTCTAATCGACTTATAGTCGATAAACGACTTTATATTCGACTTAAAGTCGATAATCGACTTTATAATCGACTCCAAGTCGATAATTGACTTTATAATGGACATAAAGTCGATAATCGAATTTCTAATCGACTTAAAGTTAAAAAACGACTTTATAATAGACTTAAAGTCGATAATCAAATTTCTAATCGACTGCAAGTCGATAATCGACTTCATATCGACATACAGTCGATAATCGACCTAATCGACTTAAAGTCGATAATCGACTTTATAATCAACTTAAAGTCGAAAATTGACTTTATAATCGATTTCAAGTCGATTATCGAAATTCTAATCGCCTTCAAATCGATAATCGACTTCATAGTCGACTTACAGTCGATGATCGACCATATCGACTGAAAGTCGATAACCGAATTTATTATTGACTTAAAGTCAATAATCGACTTTATAATCGACATCAAGTCGATAATCGACTTATTAATCGACTTACAGTCGATAATCGAGCATATAGACTTAAAGTCGATAACCGACTTTATCATCGATTTAAAGTCGATAATCGACTTTATAATCGACTTCAATTCGATAATCGACTTTATAATCGACTTACAGTTGGTAATAGATTTTATCGACTTTAAGTCTATAACCGACTTTATAATCGACTAAAAGTCGATAATCGACTTCATAATCGGCTTTCAGTCGATAATCGACCTTATCGACTTAAAGTCGAAAACCGACTTTATTATTGACTTAAAGTCGATAATCGACTTAATCGATTTAAAGTCGATAATCGTTTTTATAATCGACTTAAAGTCTATAATCAATATTATAATCGACTTACAGTCGATAATGGGATTTATCCACTTCAAGTTGAAAATCGACTTTATAATCGACTTACAGTCGATAATCGACCTGATCGACTTAGTCGATAACCGACTTTATAATCGACATAAAGTCGATAATCGACTTAATGATCGACTTCAAGTCGAAAATCGACCTTATCGACTTAAAGTCAATAACCGACTTTTTAAATCGACTTAAAGACGATAATCGACTTTATAATCGACTTTAAGTCAAAAATCGACTTTATAATCGACTTACAGTCGATAATCGACCTTATCGACTAAAAGTCGATAACCAACTATATAATCCACTTAAAGTCGATAAACAATTTTATAATCGACTTAAAGTCGGTAATCGACTTTATAATCGACTTACAGTCGATAATCGACGTTATCGACTTAAAATCGATAACCGACTTTATAATCGACTTCAAGTCGATAATCGACTTTATATTCGACTTCAAGTCGATAATGGACTTTATAATCGACTTACAGTCGAATATCGACCTTATCGACTTTAAGTCGATAACCGACTTTATAATCGACTTAAAGTCGATAATTGACATAACATCCGACTTAAAGTCGATAATCGAACTTCTAATCGACTTTGAGTCGATAAACGTTTTTATAATCGACTTAAAGTCGATAAACGACATTATAATCGACTCAAAGTCGATTATCGAATTTCTAACCGACTTAAAGTCAAAAAACGACTTTATAATAGACTTAAAGTCGATAAAGAAATTTCTAATCGACACGCAGTCGGTAATCGACCTTATCGACTTAAAGTCGATAACCTACTTTAAAATCGACTTAAAGTCAGTAATCGACTTTTTAATCGACTTACAGTCGATAATTGACCTTATCGACATAAAGTCGATAACCGACTTTATAATCGGCATAAAGTCGATAATTGACTTTATAATCGACTTAAAGTCGATTATCGAATTTCTAATCGCCTTCAAGTCGATAATCGACCTTATAATCGACTTACAGTCGATAATCGAGCTTATAGACTTAAAGTCGATAACCCAATTTATAATCATTTAAACTCGATAATCGACTTTATAATCGACTTCAAATCGATAATCGACTTTATAATCGACTTACAGTCGATAATCGACCATATCGACTTATAGTCGAAAACCGAATATATTATCGACTTAAAATCGATAATCGAGTTTATAATCGACTTAAAGTCGATAATCGACTTTATAAACGACTTAAAGTCGATAATCGTTATTATATGCGACACTCAGTCCATAATCGATTTTATTTACTATAAGTCGATATTTGACTATATAATCGACTTAAAGTTGTAATCGACTTTATAATCGACTTTAAGTCAACAATCGACCTTATCGACTTAGTCGATAACCGAGTTTATAATCGACTTAATAATCGACTTCAAATCCATAATCGACCTTATCGACTTAAAGTCGATAACCGACTTTATAATCAACTTAAAGTCGATAATCGAATTTATACTCGTCATCAAGTCAAAAATCGACTATATAATCGACTTGCAGTGTATAATCGACCTTATCGACTTAAAGTCGATAACCAACTTTATAATCCCCTTAAAGTCGATAACCAACTTTATAATCGACTTAAAGTCGATAATCGACTTTATAATCGAATAACAGTCGACAATCGACTTTATAATCGACTTACAGTCGATTATCGAATTTATAGTCGACTTACAGTCGATAATTGACCTTATCAAATTAATCGACTTAAAGTCGATAACCGACTTAAAGTCGATTATCGACTTAACAATCGACTCACCGTTGATAATCGACTTTATAATCGATTTCAAGTCGATAATCGACTTTATATTCGACTACAATCGATAATAAACCTTATCGACTAAAAGTCTATAACCGACTTTAAAATCGACTTAAAAACGATAATCGACTTTAAATTCGACTTCAAGTCGAAAATCGACTTTATAATTGACTTAAAGTCGATAATCGAACTTCTAATCGACTTAAAGTTGATAAACGACTTTATATTCGACTTAAAGTCGATAATCGACTTTATATTCGACTAATAGTCAATAATCGAATTTCTAATCGACTTAAAGTCGATAAACGACTTTATTATCAACTTAATGTCGATAATCGACTTTATTATCGACTTCAAGTCGATAATCGCCATATAATCGACTTACAGTCGATAATCGACTTGATAATCGACTTAAAGTCATTAATCGACTTTATAATTGACTTACAGTCGATAATCGACCTTATCGACATAAAGTCGATAACTTACTTTATAATCGACTTCAAGTCGATAATCGACTTTATAATAGACTTCAAGTCGATAATGGACTTTATAATCGACTTACAGTCGAATATCGATCTTGTCGACTTAAAGTCGATAACCGACTTTATAATCGCCTTAAAGTCAATAATTGACTTAACATCCGACTTTAAGTCGATAATCAAACTTCTAATCGACTTTACGTCGATAAACGACTTTATAATCGACTTAAAGTCGATAAACGACTTAATAATCGACTCAAAGTCGATAATCGAATTTCTAACCGACTTAAAGTCAAAAAACGTCTTTACAATAGACTTAAAGTCGATAATGAAATTTCTAATCGACACGCAGTCGGTAATCGACCTTATCGACTTAAAGTCGATAACCGACTTCATAATCGACTTAAAGTCAGTAATCGACTTTTTAATCGACTTACAGTCGATAAATGCCTTATCGACATAAAGTCGATTACCGACTTTATAATCAACATAAAGTCGATAATTGACTTTATAATCGACTTAAAGTCGATAATCGACTTTATAATCGACTTACAGTCGATAATTGATCTTATCGACTTAAGGTCGATATACGACTTAATAATCGATTTAAATTCGATAATCGACTTCAACTCGATAATCGACTTGATAATCGACTTAAGTCGATAATCGACCTTATCGACTTAGAGTCGATAACCGACTTTATAATCGACTTAAAGTCAATAATCGACTTTATAATCGACTTACAGACGATAATCGATGTTATCGACTTAAAGTCGATAACCGACTTTATAATCGATTTAAAGTCGATAATCGTCTTTATAATCGACTTCAAGTCGTTATTCGACTTACAATCGACTTAGAGTCGATAATCGACCTTATCGACTTAATGTCGATAACCGACATTATAATCGACTGAAAGTCGATAATCGACTTTATAATCGACTTGAAGTCGATAATCGACTTTAAAATCGACTTCGAGTCGATAATCGACTTTATATTCGACGTACAGTCGATAATCGACCTTATCGACTTAAAGTCAATAACCGACTGTATAATCGACTTAAAGTCAATAATCGACTTTATAAACGACTTTAAGTCGATAATCAAATTTCTAATCGACTTCAAATCGATAATCGACCTAATAATCGACTTCAAGTCGATACCCGACTTTATAATCGACCTAAAGTCGATAATCGACTTTATAATCGACTTACAATCGATATTCGACCTTATCGACTTAAAGTCGATAACCGACTTAACAATCGACTTAAAAACGATCATCGACTTTATAATTGACTTCAAGTCGATAATCGACTTTATAATCGACTTAGTCGATAATCGACCTTATCGACTTAAAGTCGATAACCGACTTTATGATCGACTTAGATTCGATAATCGTCTTAATAATCGACTTCAAGTCGATAATCGACTTTATAATCGAATTACAGTCGATAATCGGACTTATCGACTTAAAGTCGATAACCGACTTTATAATCGACTTAAATTCGATAATCGAGTTAATAATGATTTTCAAGTAGATAATCGACTTTATAATCGACTTACAGTCGATAATCGACGTTATCGACTTAAAGTCGATAACCGACGTTATCGACTTAAAGTCGATAACCGACTTTATAATCGACTTAAATTCGATAATCGAGTTAATAATGATTTTCAAGTAGATAATCGACTTTATAATCGACTTAAAGTCGATAATCGACTTTATAATTGACTTACAGTCGATAATCGACCTTATCGACTTAAAGTCGATAACCGACTTTATTATCGAATTAAAGTCGATAATCGACATTATATTCTACTTAAAGTCGATAATCGAATTTCCAATAGACTTCAAGTCGATTATCGACTTTAAAATCGACTTACAGTCGATAAACGACCTAATCGACTTAGTCGATAACCGACTTTATAATCGACTCTAAGTCGATTTTCGACTTAATAATCGACTTAAAGTCGATAATCGACCATATCGACTTAAAGTCGATAACCGACTTTATAATCGACTTAAAGTCGATAATCGACTTTATAATCGACTTAGTGTCGATAATCGACATAATAATCGACTTACAGTCTAATTTCGACCTTATCGACTTAAAGTCGATAACCGACTTTATAATCGACTTCAAGTCAATAATCGACTTTATAATCGACTCAAAGTCGATAATGGATTTTTTTATCGACTTACAGTCGATAACCGAACTTATCGACTTAAAGTCGATAACCAACTTTATAATCCACTTATAGTCGATAACCATTTTTATAATCGACTTAATGTCGATAATCGACTTTATAATCGACTTACAGTCTAATTTCGACCTTGTTGACTTAGAGTCGATAACCGACTTTATAATCGACTTCAAGTCAATAATCGACTTTATAATCGACTCCAAGTCGATAATGGATTTTATAATCGACTTACAGTCGATAATCGACCTTGTCGACTTAAAGTCGATAACCGACTTTATAATTGACTTAAAGTCGATAATTGACTTAATATCCGACTTAAAGTCGATAATCGAACTTCTAATCGACTTATTGTCGATAAACGACTTTATAATCGACTTAAAGTCGATAATCGACTTTATAATCGACTCCAAGTCGATAATCGACTTTATAATCGACATTAAGTCGATAATCGAATTTCTAATCGACTTTAAGTCAAAAAACGACTTTATAATAGACTTAAAGTCGATAATCAAATTTCTAATCGACTTTATAATTAGTTTAAAGTCGATAATCGAACTTGTAATCGACTTAAAGTCGATAAACGACTTTATAATCGACTTAAAGTCGATAATCGACTTTATAATCGACTAATAGTCAATAATCGAATTTCTAATCGACTTAAAGTCGATAAACGACTTTATAATCGACTTAATGTCGATAATCTACTTTATTATCGACTTCAAGTCGATAATCGACATATAATCGACTTACAGTCGATAATCTCCCTTATCGAGTTAAAGTCGAAAACCGACTTTATAATCCACTTAAAGTCTTTAACCCTTAAAGCGCTACGTTGTTGTGGCATCAGCGCCTCCCCGGGCCCTGAGTCACCCGGCATGCTGGGGTAGCCTGTGGCCTGCATTCTTTTTGGGCGCACGCCCTTTGTAGGGGGCGCAGAGCGGGGAGAAAACTACTTATATTTCCCATCCTTCTTTTTGATCTGGTCTTTGGACAGGCACTGGCGTAGTAAGAAATATTTTTTTTAAATTTATTTATAATTTTTTTTAATTTGTTTTTTTAAAGAAATGTAAGGTAGTAAGTGATTTAATATGTGTACACACGACGTTTTGCCATGATCCAATATCCGCAATTCAAAACGCCGAAATACAAAGCCGAAAATCGAGATAATGTATTATATAATAAGCCGTAATGCAGAATTCAGTGTCAAAAATCGTGTTCAAATGAAGCCAGAGTTCAAATATATAGGTGAAATAAGAAAATAACAGAAATCCAGAGAAAGCAACCGAAATCAAAGCGCAAGTCGAATGTAATAATACTTTAGAAAAACGCGAACGCACAGCAAGAAATCTCAACACAAAGTGAGGCACAAAAACCAGGATGGGTAGATTTTGCAGAGAGATTTTTATTGCCCCAGCACCCTCCTTGGTGGAGGGTGCTGGAGCCATATAATTTCGCATGTTTTGACCTGCGCGCGGTCCAAGTACCGAGCGACTCCCTTTGTCAGTCAACGCCGGCCGGCTGGCCGCCGGCCTCCGCCGCGCACGACGGGCAGATGAAATCGGCTTAAACACTCCTTATGCTCCCTCTATTGGTCAGAAAAAAATACTACAGCTACTTAGTACTTTTAGGAAGCTGTAGATGTCGTGCCAAGCCAATAGCTTGTACTGCCCCCTAGGAATAAAATCAGAAAGCAGACGAAACATCGTGCGCCGGATATATCCGGCATTAGCACTCATGGCACGACCGACCCGCGCCGGATATATCCGGCATTAGCACTCGTGGCACAAAAGTCTTGCGCCGGATATATCCGGCATTAGCACTGAAAGGGTTAATTTTCAAATTTTAAACCCTAACAAAGGAATATGCTCAATACTATTGTGTTCGCCGTCAAATTTCCTGTAGGGAAGGAGCTTTTCAAATCTTTTTTACTTTGGAAACATGTTTAAATATTTAAACGCCCGTATCTCGGAATCAGAGAGACCTAGGACGCTTAAATTTGCATTGGTGATACACAAGAATCTGTTCTGTTTTCGAAGTTTAAAACGTATATTTGAGGAATTTTTCATTAATTTTCAAATTTTAAAGCCTATTGAAAATGACCATTCCTTTTTTTTCGCGGACTTACAGTCGTTAATCGACCTTATCGACTTAATGTCGATAACCGACTTTATAATCGACTTAAAGTCGATAAACGACTTTATAATCGACTTAAAATCGATAATCGACTTTATAATCGTTTTGCAGTCGATAATCGACATTATAATCGACTTAAAATCGATAATCGAATTTATAATCGACTTTATAATCGACTTAAAATCATTAATCGAATTTCTAACCGACTTAAAGTCGATAACGACTTTATAATCGACTTAAAGTCTATAATCGAATTTATAATCGACTTAAAGACGATAAGCGAATTTCTAATCGACTTAAAGTCGATAAGCGACTTTATAATCGACTCAAAGTCGATAATCGACTTAATAATCGATGTAAAGTCGATTATCGAATTTCAAATCGACTTAAAGTCGAGAAACGACTTTATAATTGACGTAAAGTCGATAATCGACTTCAAGTCGATAATCGACTTTATAATCGACTGAAAGTCGATAATCGATTTTCTAATCGACCTAAAGTCGATAAACGACTTTATTATCGAGTTAAAGCCAATAACCGACTTTTTAATCGACATAAAGTCGATAATCGACTTTATAATCAACTAAAAGTCGACTTATCGACTTAAAGTCGATAACCGACTTTATAATCGACTTAAAGTCGATAATCAAATTTCTATTCGACTTAAAGTCGATAACGAACTTTTAATCGACTTAAAGTCGATAATTGACTTTATAAACGACTTAAAGACGATAATCGAATTTCTAATCGACTGAAAGTATATAAACGACTTTATAATCGACTTAAAGTCGATAATCGACTTAATAATCGACTTAATAATCGACTTAAAGACGATAATCAAATTTCTAATCGACTTACAGTCGATAAACGACTTTATAATCGACTTAAAGTCGATAATCGACTTTATAATCGACTGAAAGTCGATAATCGATTTTCTAATCGACATAAAGTCTATAAACGACTTAATAATCGACTTAAAATCGATAATCGACTTTATAATCGACTTAGAGTCCATAATCGATTTTATAATCGACTGAAAGAGGATAATCGAATTTCTAATAGACTTAAAGTCGATATACGACTTTATAATCGACCCTAAGTCGATATTCGCCTTCATAATCCACTTCAAGTCGATAATCGACTTTATAATCGACTTACAGTCGATAATCGACCTTATCGACTTAAAGTTGATAACCGTCATTATAATCGACTCAAAGTCGATAATCGACTATATAATCGACATACAGTCGATAATCGACGTCATCAACTTAAAGTCGATAACCGACTTTATAATCGACTTAAAGACGATAATCGACTTTATAATCGACTTAAAGTTGATAATCGAATTTCTAATCGACTTAAAGTCGATAAACGACTTTATAATCGACTTAAAGTCGACAATCGACTTTATAATCGACTTCTAGACGATAACTGACTTTATAAGCGACTTACAGTCGATAATCAACCTTATCGACTTAAAGTCGATAACCGCCTTTATAATCGACTTAAAGTCGATAATCGACTTTTAAATCGACTTAAAGTCGGAAATCGATTTTTTAATCGACTTAAAGTCGATAAACGACTTTATATTCGACTTAAAGTCGATAATCGACTTTATAATCGACTTCAAGTCGATAATCGACTTTATAATATACTTGCAGTCAATAATCGACCGTATCGACTCGAAGTCGATAAACGAATTTATAATCGACTTACAGTCGATAATCGACCTTATCGACTTAAAGTCGATAACTGACCTTATAATCGACTTAAAGTCAACATTCGACTATATAATCGACTTCAAGTAGATAATCTACTTTATAATCGACTTAAGTCGATAATCGACCTTATCGACTTAAAGTCGATAACCGACTTAATAATCGACTTAAAGTCGTTAATCGACTCTATAATCGACTGCAGTTGATAATCGACTTTATCGACTTAAAGTCGATAACCGACTTAAAATCGACTTAAAGGTGATAATCGACTTTATAATCGACTTCAAGTCAATAATCGACTTTATAATCGACTTACAGTTGATATTCGACCTTATCGACTTAAAATCGATAACCGACTTTATAATCGACTTTAATTTGATAATCGACTTAATAATCGACTTTAAGTCGATAATCGACTTTATACTCGATTTTAAGTCTATAATCGACGTCATAATCGACTTATAGTCGATAATCGACCTTATCGACTTAATGTCGATAACGGACTTTAAAATCGACTTAAAGTCGATAATCAACTTTATAATCGACTTCAAGTCGATCATCGACTTTATAATCGACTTAGAGTCGGTAGTCGACCTTATCGACTTAAAGTCGATAACCGACATTATAATCGACTTAAAGTCGATAATCCACTTTATATTCGACTTGGTCGTTAATCGACTTTAAAATCGACTTACAGTCGTTTATCGACCTTATCGACTTAAAGTCGATACCCGACATTATAATCGACTTAAAGTCGAAAATCGACTTTATAATCGACTTGAAGACGTTAATCGACTTTAAAATCGACTTCAAATCGACAATCGAATTTATAATCGACGTGCAGTCGATAATCGACCTTATCGACTTAAAGTCGATAACCGACATTATAATCGACATAAAGTCGATAACCGACTTTACAATCGACTTAATGTCGATAATCGACCATATCCACTTAAAGTCGATAACCGATTTTATAATCGTCTTAAAGTCGATAATCGACTTTATAATCGACTTAAAGTCGATAATCGACTTTATAATCGACATACAGTCGTTAATCGACCTTATCGACTTAAAGTCCATAACCGACTTTATATTCGCCCTAAACTCGATAATCGACTTTATAATCGACTTCAAACCTAGAATCGACTTTATATTCAACTTACAGTCGATAATCGACCTTATCGACTTAAAGTCGATAACCGAATTTATCATCGACTTAAAGTCAATAAACGACTTTATAATCGACTTCAAGTCGATAATCGACTTTAGAATCGACCTACAGTCGATAATCGACTTTATCAACTTAAAGTCGATAACTGACTTTATAATCGACTTAAAGTCGATAATCGACTTTAAATTCGACTTACCGTCGATAATCGACCTTATCGACTTAAAGTCGATATCCGACATTATAATCGACTTAAAGTCGGTAATCGACTTTATAATCGACTTAAAGTCGTTAATCGACTTTGTAATCGACTAACAGTCGATAATCGACCTTATCGATTTAAAGTCGATAACCGACTTTATAATCGACTTAAAGTCGATAATCGACATTATAATCCACTTCAAGTCGCTAATCGACTTTATAATCGACTTACAGTCGATAGTCGACTTTATAATCAACTAAAAGTCGACTTATCGACTAAAAAAGTCGATAACCGACTTTATAAGCGACTTAAAGTCGATAATCGACATTATAATCGACTAAAAGTCGATAATCGAATTTCTTATCGACTTAAAGTCGATAAACGACTTTATAATCGACTTACAGTCGTTAATCGACCTTATAGATTTAAAGTCCATAACCGACTTTATATTCGACTTAAAGTCGATAATCGACTTTATAATCGACTTCAAGCCTATAATCGACTTTATATTCGACTTACAGTCGATAATCGACCTTATCGACTTAAAGTCGATAACTGACTTTATAATCGACTTAAAGTCGATAATCGACAATATAATTGACTTAAGGTCGATAATCGAATTTCTAATCGACTTAAACTCGATAATCGACATTATTATCGACTTCAAGTTGATAATCGAATATCTAGTTGACTTAAAGTCGATAATCGACCTTATAATCGACTTACAGTCGATAATCGACTTTTTAGTCGACTTAAGTCGATAGTCGACCTTATCGACATAAAGTCGATAACCGACTTCATAATCGACTTTAAGTCGGTAAACGACTTTATAATCGACTTAAAGTCGATAATCGACATTATAATCGACTTCAAGTCAATAATCGACTTCATAGTCGACCTACAGTCGATAATCGACTTTAACGACTTAAAGTCAATAACCGACATTATATTCGACTTAAAGTCGATAATCGACTTTATAATTGACGTCAAGTCGATAATCGACTTTAAAATCGACCTTCAGTCGATAATCGACCTTATCGACTTAAAGTCGATAACCGACCTAATAATCGATTTAAAGTATAATCTACTTTATAATCCACTTCAAGTCGATAATCGACGTAAAGTCGATAATCGAATTTCTAATCGACTTAAAGTCGATAATAGACATTATAATCGACTTAAAGTCGATAATCGAATTTTTAATCGACTTAAAGTCGATAATCGACTTTATAATCGACTTCAAGTCGATAATGGACTTTATAATCGACTTACAGTCGATAATCGACCTTATCGTCTTAAAGTCGATATCCGACTTTATAATCAACTTTAATTTGATATTCGACTTTATAATCGACTTAAAGTCAATAATCGACTTTATAATCGATTTTAAGTCGATAATCGACTTAATAATCGACTTCAAGTCGATAATCGAGTTTATAATCGACATGAAGTCGATAACCGACTTTAAAATCGACTTCAAGTCGATAATCGACTTTATAATCGACGTATAGTCGATATTTGACCTTATCGACCCTAAGTCGATAACCGACTTGATAATTGTCTTAATGTCGATATTCGACTTTATAATCGACTTCAAGTCTATAATCCACTTTATATTCGACATAGAGTCGATAATCGACCTTATCGACTTGAAGTCGATAACCGACATTATAAACGACATTAAGACAATAATCGAATTTTTTCTTCGACTTTAAGTCAATAAACTACTTTATAATTGACTTAAAGTCGACATTCGACTTTATAATCGACTTCAAGTCGATAATCGACTTTAGAATCGACCGACAGTCGATAATCGACCTTATCAACTTAAAGTTGATAACCGACATTATAATCGACTTAAAGTCGATAATCGACTTTATAATCGACATAAAATCCATAATCGACATTATAATCGACTAAAAGTCGATAATCGAATTTCTAATCGACTTAAAGTCGATAAACGACTTTGTAATCAACTTAAAGTCGATAATCGACTTTATAATCGACTTCAAGTCGATTATCGACTTTATAACTGACTTACAGTCGATAATCGACCTTATAGACTTAAAGTCGATAACCGACATTATAATCGACTTAAAGTCGGCAATCGACTTAATAATCGACTTAAAGTCGACTTATCGACTTAAATTCGATAACCGTCTTTATAAGCGATTTAAGGTCGATAATCGACATTATAATCGACCAAAAGTCGATAATCGAATTTCTAATCGACTTAAAGTTGATAAACGACTTTATATTCGACTTAAAATCGATAATCGACTTTATATTCGACTTCAAGTCGATAATCGATTTTAAAATCGACTTACAGTCGATAATCGACCATATCGACTTTAAGTCGATAACCGACTTTTTAATCGACTTAAAGTCGATGATCGACATTATAATTGACTTAAAGTCAATCGAATTTCTAATCGACTTAAACTTGATAATCGACATTATAATCGATTTAAAGTCGATAATCGAATATATAATCGACTTAAAGTCGATAATCGAATTCATAATCGACTTACAGTCGATAATCGACTTTAAAATCGACTTACAGTCGATAATCGACCTTATCGACTTAAAGTCGATAACCGACTTCATAATGGCCCTTAAGTCGATAATCAACTTGATAATCGACTTAAAGTCGATAATCGACATTATAATCGACTTCAAGTCGGTAATCGAGTTTATAGTCGACATACAGTCGATAATCGACCTTAACGACTTAAAGTCAATAACCAACATTAAAATCGACTTAAAGTCGATTATCGACTTTATAATTGACGTCAAGTCGATAATCGACTTTAAAATCGACTTTCAGTCGATAATCGACCTTATCGACTAAAAGTCAATAACCGACTTTATAATTGACCTAAAGTCGATAATCGACTTTATAATCCACTTCAAGTCGATAATCGACTTTATAATTGAATTAAAGTCGATAATCGAATTTCTAATCGAACCTAAGTCGAAAATCACCATTATAATCGACCCAAAGTCGATAATCGAATTTCTAATTGACTTTAAGTCGATAATCGACTTTATCATCGACTTCAAGTCGATAATCGACTTAATAATCGACTTACAGTCGATAATCGACCTTATCGACTTAAAGTCGATAACCGACTTTATAATCGACTTT
Organism: Teleogryllus occipitalis; assembly: GCA_011170035.1. NCBI lineage: Eukaryota > Metazoa > Arthropoda > Insecta > Orthoptera > Gryllidae > Teleogryllus > Teleogryllus occipitalis. The sequence goes on along the minus strand of BLKR01003007.1, from coordinate 42,011 downwards.
AATTTGATATTCGACTTTATAATCGACTTAAAGTCGATAATCGACATCATAATCGACTTACAGTCCATAATCGACCTTATGGACTTAAAGTCGATAACCGACATTAAAATCGACTTAAAGTCGGTAATTGACTTTATAATTGACGAAGAATCGATAATGGACTTTGTAATCAACTTTCTGTCGATAATCGACCTTATCGACTTTGTCGATAACCGACTTTATAATCGACTTAAAGTCGATAATCGACTTTATAATCGACTTCAAGTCGATAATCGACTTTATAATCGACTTAGGGTCGATAATCGACCTTATTGACTGATAGTCGATAACCGACATTATAATCGACTTAAAGTCGATATTCGACTTTATAATCGACTTGAAGTCGATAATAAACATTTATATCGACTTCAAGTCGATAATCGACTTTATAATCGACGTACTGTCGAAAATCGACCTTATCGACTTAAAGTCGATAACCGACTTTACAGTCGACATAAAGTCGATAATCGACTGTATAATCGACTTACAGTCGATAATCGATCTCATCGACTTAAAGTGGATAACCGACTTCATAATCGACTTAAAGTCGATAATCGAGTTTATAATCGACTTAAAGTCGATATTCGACTTTAATTTCGACTTACAGTCGATAATCGACCTTGTCGACTTAATGTCGATAACCGACTTTATAATCGTCTTAAAGTCGATAATCGACTTTAAAATCGACTTCAAGTCGATGATCGACGTTATAATCGACTTACAGTTGGTGATCGACTTTATACACGACTTACAGTCGATAATCGACCTTATCGACATAATCGACTTAAAGTCGTTAATCGACTTTATAATCAACTGAAAGTCGATAATCGACTTTATAATCGACCCAAAGTCGATATTCGACTATATAATCGAGTTAAAGTCGATGATCGATTTTTTAATCGACTCACAGTCGATAATCGACTTTATAGATCACTTTCAGTCGATAATCAACTTTATAATCGTTTTACAGTCTATAATCGACTTTGTAATCGACTTACACTCAATAATCGACTTTATAATCGACCTACAGTCGATATTCGGCTTAATAATCGACTGACAGTCGATAATCGACCTTATCGACATAAACAACTTAAAGTCGATAACCAACTTTATTATCGATTTAATGTCGATAATCGACTTTATAATCGACATAAAGTGGATTTTTGAATTTCTAATCGACTAAAGTCCATAATCGACTTTATAATCGACTTAAAGTCGATAATCCACTTAAAGTCGATAATCGACTTAATAATCGACACAAAGCCGATAATCGACTTTATAATCGACTTAAAGTCGATAATCGACTTTATAATCGACTTGAAGTCGATAATCGACTTTATATTCCAATCACAGTCGATAATCGACTTTACAATCGACTCACGGTCGATAATCGACTTCATTTTCGACTTTAAGTCGATAATCGACGTTATAATCGACTCACAGTCGATAATCTACTTTGTAATCGACATACAGTCGATAATCAACTTTATAATTGACTTACAGTCGATAATCACCTTTTTAATTGACTTACAGTTTATAAACGACTTTATAATCGACTTACAGTCGATAGCCGACCTTATCGACTTAATCGACTTAATGTCGATAACCGACATAAAGTGGATAATTGACTTATAGTCGATAATCGACTTAAAGTCGATAATCGACTTTATATTCGACTAAAAGTCGATTATCGACTTTATAATCGACGTAAAGTCGATAATCGTTTTTATAATCGACATAAAGTCGATAATCGACTTAATAATCGACTTAACGTCGATAATCGACTATATAATCGACTGAAAGACAATAATCGAATTTGCAATCGACTTACAGTCGACAATCGACTTAATAATTGACTTACAGTCGAGAATCGACATAATAGAAGACTTACAGCCGATAATCGACTTTATAATCGACTTACAGTCGATAATCGACTTTTTACACGACTTACATACGATAATCGAGTATATAATCGACTTACAGTCGATAATCGAATTTGTAATCGACTGACAGTCGATAATCGACCTGATCGACATAATCGACTTTAAGTCGATAACCGACTTATAGTCGATAACCGACTTAAAGTCGATAATCGACTTAATCGATAATCGACTTAGTCGATAATCGACTGAAAGTCGATAATCGACTTTATAATTGACTTAGAGTCGATAATCGACTTTATAATCGACTTAAAGTTAATAATCGACTTTATAATCGACCTAATGTCGATAATCGTCTTTATAATCGACTTAAAGTCGATAATCGACTTTATAATCGACTCACAGTCGATCATCGACTTTTTAATCGACTTACAGGCGATAATTGACTTAATAATCGACTAACAGTCGATAATCGACTTTATCTTCGACTTAAAGTCGATATACCACTTTATCATCGACTTGAAGTCGGTAATCGACTTTATAATCGACTTAAAGTCGATAATTGACTTTATACTCGACTTAAAGTCGATAATCGACTTAATAATCGACTTAAAGTCGATAATCGACTTTATAATCGACTTACAGTCGATAATCGACTTTATAATCGACTTACAGTCGATAATCGACTTTATAATCGTCTTACAGTCAATAATCGACTTTATAATCGACTTACAGTCGATAATCGATTTTATACACGACTTACAGTCGACAAACGACTTTATAATCGACTTACAGTCGATAATCGATTTTATACACGACTTACATTCGACAAACGACTTTATAATCGACTTACAGTCGATAATCGACTTAAAAATCGATTTACAGTCGATAATCGACCTCATCGACATAATCGATTTAAAGTCGATAACCGACTTAAAGTCGATAATCGACTTAGTCGATAATCGACCTAGTCGATAATCGCCGTTAAATGTCCTGTTGGGAAGGAGCTATTCGGATTTTCTTACTTTGGAAACATGTTTAAATCTTTAAACGCCTGTGTCTCGGAAAGTAAGAGCCCTAGGACGCTGAAATTCGCGGGGTAGATACACAACAATCTGCTGTTTTCGAAGTTTCAAACGTCCTCAAAGGAATTTTTCATTAATTTTAAAATTTTAAAGCCTAATAAAGGAAAATGTTCACCACAATCGTAACTGCCGTCAAATGTCCTGTTGGGAAGGAGCTATTCAGGTTTTCTTACTTTGGAAACATGTTTAAATCTCTAAACGCCTGTATTTTGGAAATTAAGAGCCCTACGACGCTGAAATTAGTATGGTAGATACACAAAAAAGTCTGCTTTGTTTTCGAAGTTTCAAACGTATTTTTAAGGAATTTTTCATTAATTTTCAAATTTTAAAAGCTCAATACCGTTATAATGGCCGTCAAATTCCCTGTTGGGTAGGATTTTCTTACTTTGGAAACAGCGTTTAAATCTTTAAATGCGTGTAACTCGGGAACTAGGAGCCCTAGTACGCTGAAATTTTCATGGTAGATACACAAGAATCAGCTCTGTTTTTAAAAATTCAAACGTATTTTTGAGGAAATTTTCATTGCTTTCAAATTTTAAAGCGTAAAAAAGGAAATGGCTCAATATCATTGTAAGGTCCGTGAAATTCCGTATTGGAAAGGAGCTTTTCAATCTTTTTTACTTTGGAAACATGTTTAAATCTTTAAACGCTCTTATCTCGGAATCTACGAGCGCTAGGACGCTGAAATTCTCATGGTACATACACAAGAATCTGCTCTGTTATCGAAATTTTAAACGTATTTGTAAGGAATTTTTCATTAAATTTCGAATTTTTAAAGCTTATAAAGGAAATGCTCAATACCATTGTAATTTCCGTAAAATTTCCATTTGGAAAGGAGCTTTTCAGATATTTTTTACTTTGGAAACATGTTTAAATATTTAAACGCTCGTATCTCGGAATCTAAGAGATCTGGGACGCTAAAATTATCATGGTAGATACACAAGAATCTGTCTGTTTTCGAAATTTCAAACGTATTTTTGAGAAATTTTTTTATTAATTTTCAAAATTTTAAGCCTAATTAAAGAAAATGCTAAATACAATTGTAATCGCCGTCAAATTTCCTGTTGGGAAGGCGCTTTTCAGATCTTTTTTACTTTGGAAACATGTTTAAATCTTTATACGCCCGTATCTAAGTATCTAAGACCCCAAACGCTGAAATCTGCAAGGTTAGTACACAAGAATCTGCTCTGTTGTCGATGTTTGAAACGTATTTTTTAAGAACTTTTCATTAAATTTCAAATTTTAAAGCTAAATTTAAAAAAATGCACAATACCATTGTAATCGCTCTCAAACTTCCTGTTGGGAAGGATCTTTTCAGATCTTTTTACTTTGGAAACATGTTTAAATCTTTAAACGCCCGTATCTCGAATTATAAGAGACCTAGGACGCTGAAATTTGCATGGAAGATTAACACACATTAATGTGGCCTGTTTTTGAAGTTTCTAACGTATTTTAGAGGAATTTTTCATTAATTTTCAAGCTTTAAAGCCTAAAGAAGAAAAATGCTCAATACCATTGTAATCGCCGTCAAATTTCCTGTTGGGAAGAAGGTTTTCAGATCTATTTTACTGTGGAAACTTGTTTAAATTTTTAAACGCCCGTATCTCGGAATCTAAATGACCTAAAACACTGAAATTTGCATGGTCGATACACAAGAATCAGCTCTGTTTTTGAAGTTCCTAACGTATTTTTCAATAATTTTTCAATAATATTTAAATTTGAAAGCCTAATAAAAGAAAATGCTCAATACCATTGTAATCGCCGACATTTTTCCTCTTGGTAAGGAGCTTTTTAAATGTTTTTTACTTTGGAAACATGTTTAAATCTTTAAACGCCCGTATCTCGAAATCTAAAAGACCTAGGACGCTGAAATGTGCTTGAAGATTGACAAGAATCTGGCCTGTTTTTGACGTTTCTAACGCATTTTTGAGGAATTTTTCATTAATTTTCAAATTTTAAACCCTAACAAAGGAATATGCTCAATACTATTGTTATCGCCGTCAAATTTCCTGTTGGGAAGAAGGTTTTCAGATCTATTTTACTGTGGTAACTTGTTTAAATTTTTAAACGCCCGTATCTCGGAATCTTTGAGAACTAGGACACTGAAATTTGCGTGGTAGGTACACAAAAATCTGCTCTGTTTTCGAAGTTTCAAACGTATTTTTCAAGAGGTTTTCATTAATATTAAAATTTTAAGGCTTAATAAAGGAAAATGCTTAATACCATTGCAATCACCGTCAAATTTCCTGTTGGGTAGGAGATTTTTAGATCTTTTTTACTTTGGAAACATGTTTAAAACTTTAAACGCCCGTATCTCAGAATCTAAGAGAACTAGGACGCTAAAAATTCCATAGTAGATACACAAGAATCTGCTCGGTTTTCAAGTTTCAAATTTTTTTTATGAATTTGTAATTAATTTTTAAATTTTAAAGCCTAGAATAGGAAAATGCCCAATACCATCGTAATCGCCGTCAAATTTCCTCTTGGGAAGGAGTTTTTCAGATCTTTTTTACTTTCGAAACATGTTGAAATCTTTAAACGCCCCTATCTCGGAATCTAAGAGACCATGGACGCTGAAAATTGTATGGTAGATAAAGAAGAATCTGCTCTGTTTTCAAAGTTTCTAACGTATTTTTGAGGAATTTTTCATTAATTTCAAAATTTTCAAGCCTAATAAAGGAACATCCTCAATATAATTGTAACCGCCGTCAAATTTCCTCTTCGCAAGGAGCTTTTCAGATCTTTTTTACTTTGGAAACATGTTTAAATCTATAAACGCCTGTATCTCGGAATCTAAGAGACTTAGGACGCAGATATTTGCATGGTAAACACACAAGAATCTGCTCTGTTTTCGAAATTTCAAACGTAATTTTGTGGAACTTATCATTAATTTTCAAATTTTAAAGCCTAATGAAAATGCTCAATACCATCGTTTTCGCCGTTAATTTCCTGTTAGAAGGAGCTTTTCAGATCTTTTATACTTTGGAAACATGTTGAAATCTTTAAACGACCGTATCTCGGAAACTAAGAGACCTAGGACGCTGATATTTGCATGGTAGATACATGAGAATCTGCTCAGTTTTTGAAGTTTCTAACGCATTTTTGAGGAATTTTTCATTAATTTTCAAATTTTAAACCCTAACAAAGGAATATGCTCAATACTATTGTGTTCGCCGTCAAATTTCCTGTAGGGAAGGAGCTTTTCAAATCTTTTTTACTTTGGAAACATGTTTAAATATTTAAACGCCCGTATCTCGGAATCTGAGAGACCTAGGACGCTTAAATTTGCATTGGTGATACACAAGAATCTGTTCTGTTTTCGAAGTTTAAAACGTATATTTGAGGAATTTTTCATTAATTTTCAAATTTTAAAGCCTATTGAAAATGACCATTCCTTTTTTTTCGCGGACTTACAGTCGTTAATCGACCTTATCGACTTAATGTCGATAACCGACTTTATAATCGACTTAAAGTCGATAAACGACTTTATAATCGACTTAAAATCGATAATCGACTTTATAATCGTTTTGCAGTCGATAATCGACATTATAATCGACTTAAAATCGATAATCGAATTTATAATCGACTTTATAATCGACTTAAAATCATTAATCGAATTTCTAACCGACTTAAAGTCGATAACGACTTTATAATCGACTTAAAGTCTATAATCGAATTTATAATCGACTTAAAGACGATAAGCGAATTTCTAATCGACTTAAAGTCGATAAACGACTTTATAATCGACTCAAAGTCGATAATCGACTTAATAATCGATGTAAAGTCGATTATCGAATTTCAAATCGACTTAAAGTCGAGAAACGACTTTATAATTGACTTAAAGTCGATAATCGCCTTCAAGTCGATAATCAACTTTATAATCGACTGAAAGTCGATAATCGATTTTCTAATCGACCTAAAGTCGATAAACGACTTTATTATCGAGTTAAAGTCAATAACCGACTTTTTAATCGACATAAAGTCGATAATCGACTTTATAATCAACTAAAAGTCGACTTATCGACTTAAAGTCGATAACCGACTTTATAATCGACTTAAAGTCAATAATCAAATTTCTATTCGACTTAAAGTCGATAACGAACTTTTAATCGACTTAAAGTCGATAATTGACTTTATAATCGACTTAAAGACGATAATCGAATTTCTAATCGACTGAAAGTATATAAACGACTTTATAATCGACTTAAAGTCGATAATCGACTTAATAATCGACTTAAAGACGATAATCAAATTTCTAATCGACTTACAGTCGATAAACGACTTTATAATCGACTTAAAGTCGATAATCGACTTTATAATCGACTGAAAGTCGATAATCGATTTTCTAATCGACATAAAGTTTATAAACGACTTAATAATCGACTTAAAATCGATAATCGACTTTATAATCGACTTCAAGTCCAAAATCGATTTTATAATCGACTGAAAGACGATAATCGAATTTCTAATAGACTTAAAGTCGATATACGACTTTATAATCGACCCTAAGTCGATATTCGCCTTCATAATCGACTTCAAGTCGATAATCGACTTTATAATCGACTTACAGTCGATAATCGACCTTATCGACTTAAAGTTGATAACCGACATTATAATCGACTCAAAGTCGATAATCGACTATATAATCGACAAACAGTCGATAATCGACGTCATCAACTAAAAGTCGATAACCGACTTTATAATGGACTTAAAGACGATAATCGACTTTATAATCGACTTAAAGTTGATAATCGAATTTCTAATCGACTTAAAGTCGATAAACGACTTTATAATCGACTTAAAGTCGACAATCGACTTTATAATCGACTTCTAGACGATAACCGACTTTATAATCGACTTACAGTCGATAATCAACCTTATCGACTTAAAGTCGATAACCGACTTTATAATCGACTTAAATTCGATAATCGACTTTTAAATCGACTTAAAGTCGGAAATCGAATTTTTAATCGACTTAAAGTCGATAAACGACTTTATAATCGACTTAAAGTCGATAATCGACTTTATAATCGACTTCAAGTCGATAATCGACTTTATAATATACTTGCAGTCAATAATCGAACGTATCGACTCGAAGTCGATAAACGACTTTATAATCGGCTTACAGTCGATAATCGACCTTATCGACTTAAAGTCGATAACTGACCTTATAATCGACTTAAAATCGACATTCGACTTTATAATCGACTTCAAGTAGATAATCTACTTTATAATCGACTTAAGTCGATAATCGACCTTATCGACTTAAAGTCGATAACCGACTTAATAATCGACTTAAAGTCGTTAATCTACTCTATAATCGACTGCAGTTGATAATCGACTTTATCGACTTAAAGTCGATAACCGACTTAAAATCGACTTAAAGGTGATAATCGACTTTATAATCGACTTCAAGTCAATAATCGACTTTATAATCGACTTACAGTCGATAATCGACTTAAAAATCGATTTACAGTCGATAATCGACCTCATCGACATAATCGATTTAAAGTCGATAACCGACTTAAAGTCGATAATCGACTTAGTCGATAATCGACCTAGTCGATAATCGCCGTCAAATGTCCTGTTGGGAAGGAGCTATTCGGATTTTCTTACTTTGGAAACATGTTTAAATCTTTAAACGCCTGTGTCTCGGAAAGTAAGAGCCCTAGGACGCTGAAATTCGCGGGGTAGATACACAACAATCTGCTGTTTTCGAAGTTTCAAACGTCCTCAAAGGAATTTTTCATTAATTTTAAAATTTTAAAGCCTAATAAAGGAAAATGTTCACCACAATCGTAACTGCCGTCAAATGTCCTGTTGGGAAGGAGCTATTCAGGTTTTCTTACTTTGGAAACATGTTTAAATCTCTAAACGCCTGTATTTTGGAAATTAAGAGCCCTACGACGCTGAAATTAGTATGGTAGATACACAAAAAAGTCTGCTTTGTTTTCGAAGTTTCAAACGTATTTTTAAGGAATTTTTCATTAATTTTCAAATTTTAAAAGCTCAATACCGTTATAATGGCCGTCAAATTCCCTGTTGGGTAGGATTTTCTTACTTTGGAAACAGCGTTTAAATCTTTAAATGCGTGTAACTCGGGAACTAGGAGCCCTAGTACGCTGAAATTTTCATGGTAGATACACAAGAATCAGCTCTGTTTTTAAAAATTCAAACGTATTTTTGAGGAAATTTTCATTGCTTTCAAATTTTAAAGCGTAAAAAAGGAAATGGCTCAATATCATTGTAAGGTCCGTGAAATTCCCTATTGGAAAGGAGCTTTTCAATCTTTTTTACTTTGGAAACATGTTTAAATCTTTAAACGCTCTTATCTCGGAATCTACGAGCGCTAGGACGCTGAAATTCTCATGGTACATACACAAGAATCTGCTCTGTTATCGAAATTTTAAACGTATTTGTAAGGAATTTTTCATTAAATTTCGAATTTTTAAAGCTTATAAAGGAAATGCTCAATACCATTGTAATTTCCGTAAAATTTCCATTTGGAAAGGAGCTTTTCAGATATTTTTTACTTTGGAAACATGTTTAAATATTTAAACGCTCGTATCTCGGAATCTAAGAGATCTGGGACGCTAAAATTATCATGGTAGATACACAAGAATCTGTCTGTTTTCGAAATTTCAAACGTATTTTTGAGAAATTTTTTTATTAATTTTCAAAATTTTAAGCCTAATTAAAGAAAATGCTAAATACAATTGTAATCGCCGTCAAATTTCCTGTTGGGAAGGCGCTTTTCAGATCTTTTTTACTTTGGAAACATGTTTAAATCTTTATACGCCCGTATCTAAGTATCTAAGACCCCAAACGCTGAAATCTGCAAGGTTAGTACACAAGAATCTGCTCTGTTGTCGATGTTTGAAACGTATTTTTTAAGAACTTTTCATTAAATTTCAAATTTTAAAGCTAAATTTAAAAAAATGCACAATACCATTGTAATCGCTCTCAAACTTCCTGTTGGGAAGGATCTTTTCAGATCTTTTTACTTTGGAAACATGTTTAAATCTTTAAACGCCCGTATCTCGAATTATAAGAGACCTAGGACGCTGAAATTTGCATGGAAGATTAACACACATTAATGTGGCCTGTTTTTGAAGTTTCTAACGTATTTTAGAGGAATTTTTCATTAATTTTCAAGCTTTAAAGCCTAAAGAAGAAAAATGCTCAATACCATTGTAATCGCCGTCAAATTTCCTGTTGGGAAGAAGGTTTTCAGATCTATTTTACTGTGGAAACTTGTTTAAATTTTTAAACGCCCGTATCTCGGAATCTAAATGACCTAAAACACTGAAATTTGCATGGTCGATACACAAGAATCAGCTCTGTTTTTGAAGTTCCTAACGTATTTTTCAATAATTTTTCAATAATATTTAAATTTGAAAGCCTAATAAAAGAAAATGCTCAATACCATTGTAATCGCCGACATTTTTCCTCTTGGTAAGGAGCTTTTTAAATGTTTTTTACTTTGGAAACATGTTTAAATCTTTAAACGCCCGTATCTCGAAATCTAAAAGACCTAGGACGCTGAAATGTGCTTGAAGATTGACAAGAATCTGGCCTGTTTTTGACGTTTCTAACGCATTTTTGAGGAATTTTTCATTAATTTTCAAATTTTAAACCCTAACAAAGGAATATGCTCAATACTATTGTTATCGCCGTCAAATTTCCTGTTGGGAAGAAGGTTTTCAGATCTATTTTACTGTGGTAACTTGTTTAAATTTTTAAACGCCCGTATCTCGGAATCTTTGAGAACTAGGACACTGAAATTTGCGTGGTAGGTACACAAAAATCTGCTCTGTTTTCGAAGTTTCAAACGTATTTTTCAAGAGGTTTTCATTAATATTAAAATTTTAAGGCTTAATAAAGGAAAATGCTTAATACCATTGCAATCACCGTCAAATTTCCTGTTGGGTAGGAGATTTTTAGATCTTTTTTACTTTGGAAACATGTTTAAAACTTTAAACGCCCGTATCTCAGAATCTAAGAGACCTAGGACGCTAAAAATTCCATAGTAGATACACAAGAATCTGCTCGGTTTTCAAGTTTCAAATTTTTTTTATGAATTTGTAATTAATTTTTAAATTTTAAAGCCTAGAATAGGAAAATGCCCAATACCATCGTAATCGCCGTCAAATTTCCTCTTGGGAAGGAGTTTTTCAGATCTTTTTTACTTTCGAAACATGTTGAAATCTTTAAACGCCCCTATCTCGGAATCTAAGAGACCATGGACGCTGAAAATTGTATGGTAGATAAAGAAGAATCTGCTCTGTTTTCAAAGTTTCTAACGTATTTTTGAGGAATTTTTCATTAATTTCAAAATTTTCAAGCCTAATAAAGGAACATCCTCAATATAATTGTAACCGCCGTCAAATTTCCTCTTCGCAAGGAGCTTTTCAGATCTTTTTTACTTTGGAAACATGTTTAAATCTATAAACGCCTGTATCTCGGAATCTAAGAGACTTAGGACGCAGATATTTGCATGGTAAACACACAAGAATCTGCTCTGTTTTCGAAATTTCAAACGTAATTTTGTGGAACTTATCATTAATTTTCAAATTTTAAAGCCTAATGAAAATGCTCAATACCATCGTTTTCGCCGTTAATTTCCTGTTAGAAGGAGCTTTTCAGATCTTTTATACTTTGGAAACATGTTGAAATCTTTAAACGACCGTATCTCGGAAACTAAGAGACCTAGGACGCTGATATTTGCATGGTAGATACATGAGAATCTGCTCAGTTTTTGAAGTTTCTAACGCATTTTTGAGGAATTTTTCATTAATTTTCAAATTTTAAACCCTAACAAAGGAATATGCTCAATACTATTGTGTTCGCCGTCAAATTTCCTGTAGGGAAGGAGCTTTTCAAATCTTTTTTACTTTGGAAACATGTTTAAATATTTAAACGCCCGTATCTCGGAATCTGAGAGACCTAGGACGCTTAAATTTGCATTGGTGATACACAAGAATCTGTTCTGTTTTCGAAGTTTAAAACGTATATTTGAGGAATTTTTCATTAATTTTCAAATTTTAAAGCCTATTGAAAATGACCATTCCTTTTTTTTCGCGGACTTACAGTCGTTAATCGACCTTATCGACTTAATGTCGATAACCGACTTTATAATCGACTTAAAGTCGATAAACGACTTTATAATCGACTTAAAATCGATAATCGACTTTATAATCGTTTTGCAGTCGATAATCGACATTATAATCGACTTAAAATCGATAATCGAATTTATAATCGACTTTATAATCGACTTAAAATCATTAATCGAATTTCTAACCGACTTAAAGTCGATAACGACTTTATAATCGACTTAAAGTCTATAATCGAATTTATAATCGACTTAAAGACGATAAGCGAATTTCTAATCGACTTAAAGTCGATAAACGACTTTATAATCGACTCAAAGTCGATAATCGACTTAATAATCGATGTAAAGTCGATTATCGAATTTCAAATCGACTTAAAGTCGAGAAACGACTTTATAATTGACTTAAAGTCGATAATCGCCTTCAAGTCGATAATCAACTTTATAATCGACTGAAAGTCGATAATCGATTTTCTAATCGACCTAAAGTCGATAAACGACTTTATTATCGAGTTAAAGTCAATAACCGACTTTTTAATCGACATAAAGTCGATAATCGACTTTATAATCAACTAAAAGTCGACTTATCGACTTAAAGTCGATAACCGACTTTATAATCGACTTAAAGTCAATAATCAAATTTCTATTCGACTTAAAGTCGATAACGAACTTTTAATCGACTTAAAGTCGATAATTGACTTTATAATCGACTTAAAGACGATAATCGAATTTCTAATTGACTGAAAGTATATAAACGACTTTATAATCGACTTAAAGTCGATAATCGACTTAATAATCGACTTAAAGACGATAATCAAATTTCTAATCGACTTACAGTCGATAAACGACTTTATAATCGACTTAAAGTCGATAATCGACTTTATAATCGACTGAAAGTCGATAATCGATTTTCTAATCGACATAAAGTTTATAAACGACTTAATAATCGACTTAAAATCGATAATCGACTTTATAATCGACTTCAAGTCCAAAATCGATTTTATAATCGACTGAAAGACGATAATCGAATTTCTAATAGACTTAAAGTCGATATACGACTTTATAATCGACCCTAAGTCGATATTCGCCTTCATAATCGACTTCAAGTCGATAATCGACTTTATAATCGACTTACAGTCGATAATCGACCTTATCGACTTAAAGTTGATAACCGACATTATAATCGACTCAAAGTCGATAATCGACTATATAATCGACAAACAGTCGATAATCGACGTCATCAACTAAAAGTCGATAACCGACTTTATAATGGACTTAAAGACGATAATCGACTTTATAATCGACTTAAAGTTGATAATCGAATTTCTAATCGACTTAAAGTCGATAAACGACTTTATAATCGACTTAAAGTCGACAATCGACTTTATAATCGACTTCTAGACGATAACCGACTTTATAATCGACTTACAGTCGATAATCAACCTTATCGACTTAAAGTCGATAACCGACTTTATAATCGACTTAAATTCGATAATCGACTTTTAAATCGACTTAAAGTCGGAAATCGAATTTTTAATCGACTTAAAGTCGATAAACGACTTTATAATCGACTTAAAGTCGATAATCGACTTTATAATCGACTTCAAGTCGATAATCGACTTTATAATATACTTGCAGTCAATAATCGAACGTATCGACTCGAAGTCGATAAACGACTTTATAATCGGCTTACAGTCGATAATCGACCTTATCGACTTAAAGTCGATAACTGACCTTATAATCGACTTAAAATCGACATTCGACTTTATAATCGACTTCAAGTAGATAATCTACTTTATAATCGACTTAAGTCGATAATCGACCTTATCGACTTAAAGTCGATAACCGACTTAATAATCGACTTAAAGTCGTTAATCTACTCTATAATCGACTGCAGTTGATAATCGACTTTATCGACTTAAAGTCGATAACCGACTTAAAATCGACTTAAAGGTGATAATCGACTTTATAATCGACTTCAAGTCAATAATCGACTTTATAATCGACTTACAGTCGATAATCGACTTAAAAATCGATTTACAGTCGATAATCGACCTCATCGACATAATCGATTTAAAGTCGATAACCGACTTAAAGTCGATAATCGACTTAGTCGATAATCGACCTAGTCGATAATCGCCGTCAAATGTCCTGTTGGGAAGGAGCTATTCGGATTTTCTTACTTTGGAAACATGTTTAAATCTTTAAACGCCTGTGTCTCGGAAAGTAAGAGCCCTAGGACGCTGAAATTCGCGGGGTAGATACACAACAATCTGCTGTTTTCGAAGTTTCAAACGTCCTCAAAGGAATTTTTCATTAATTTTAAAATTTTAAAGCCTAATAAAGGAAAATGTTCACCACAATCGTAACTGCCGTCAAATGTCCTGTTGGGAAGGAGCTATTCAGGTTTTCTTACTTTGGAAACATGTTTAAATCTCTAAACGCCTGTATTTTGGAAATTAAGAGCCCTACGACGCTGAAATTAGTATGGTAGATACACAAAAAAGTCTGCTTTGTTTTCGAAGTTTCAAACGTATTTTTAAGGAATTTTTCATTAATTTTCAAATTTTAAAAGCTCAATACCGTTATAATGGCCGTCAAATTCCCTGTTGGGTAGGATTTTCTTACTTTGGAAACAGCGTTTAAATCTTTAAATGCGTGTAACTCGGGAACTAGGAGCCCTAGTACGCTGAAATTTTCATGGTAGATACACAAGAATCAGCTCTGTTTTTAAAAATTCAAACGTATTTTTGAGGAAATTTTCATTGCTTTCAAATTTTAAAGCGTAAAAAAGGAAATGGCTCAATATCATTGTAAGGTCCGTGAAATTCCCTATTGGAAAGGAGCTTTTCAATCTTTTTTACTTTGGAAACATGTTTAAATCTTTAAACGCTCTTATCTCGGAATCTACGAGCGCTAGGACGCTGAAATTCTCATGGTACATACACAAGAATCTGCTCTGTTATCGAAATTTTAAACGTATTTGTAAGGAATTTTTCATTAAATTTCGAATTTTTAAAGCTTATAAAGGAAATGCTCAATACCATTGTAATTTCCGTAAAATTTCCATTTGGAAAGGAGCTTTTCAGATATTTTTTACTTTGGAAACATGTTTAAATATTTAAACGCTCGTATCTCGGAATCTAAGAGATCTGGGACGCTAAAATTATCATGGTAGATACACAAGAATCTGTCTGTTTTCGAAATTTCAAACGTATTTTTGAGAAATTTTTTTATTAATTTTCAAAATTTTAAGCCTAATTAAAGAAAATGCTAAATACAATTGTAATCGCCGTCAAATTTCCTGTTGGGAAGGCGCTTTTCAGATCTTTTTTACTTTGGAAACATGTTTAAATCTTTATACGCCCGTATCTAAGTATCTAAGACCCCAAACGCTGAAATCTGCAAGGTTAGTACACAAGAATCTGCTCTGTTGTCGATGTTTGAAACGTATTTTTTAAGAACTTTTCATTAAATTTCAAATTTTAAAGCTAAATTTAAAAAAATGCACAATACCATTGTAATCGCTCTCAAACTTCCTGTTGGGAAGGATCTTTTCAGATCTTTTTACTTTGGAAACATGTTTAAATCTTTAAACGCCCGTATCTCGAATTATAAGAGACCTAGGACGCTGAAATTTGCATGGAAGATTAACACACATTAATGTGGCCTGTTTTTGAAGTTTCTAACGTATTTTAGAGGAATTTTTCATTAATTTTCAAGCTTTAAAGCCTAAAGAAGAAAAATGCTCAATACCATTGTAATCGCCGTCAAATTTCCTGTTGGGAAGAAGGTTTTCAGATCTATTTTACTGTGGAAACTTGTTTAAATTTTTAAACGCCCGTATCTCGGAATCTAAATGACCTAAAACACTGAAATTTGCATGGTCGATACACAAGAATCAGCTCTGTTTTTGAAGTTCCTAACGTATTTTTCAATAATTTTTCAATAATATTTAAATTTGAAAGCCTAATAAAAGAAAATGCTCAATACCATTGTAATCGCCGACATTTTTCCTCTTGGTAAGGAGCTTTTTAAATGTTTTTTACTTTGGAAACATGTTTAAATCTTTAAACGCCCGTATCTCGAAATCTAAAAGACCTAGGACGCTGAAATGTGCTTGAAGATTGACAAGAATCTGGCCTGTTTTTGACGTTTCTAACGCATTTTTGAGGAATTTTTCATTAATTTTCAAATTTTAAACCCTAACAAAGGAATATGCTCAATACTATTGTTATCGCCGTCAAATTTCCTGTTGGGAAGAAGGTTTTCAGATCTATTTTACTGTGGTAACTTGTTTAAATTTTTAAACGCCCGTATCTCGGAATCTTTGAGAACTAGGACACTGAAATTTGCGTGGTAGGTACACAAAAATCTGCTCTGTTTTCGAAGTTTCAAACGTATTTTTCAAGAGGTTTTCATTAATATTAAAATTTTAAGGCTTAATAAAGGAAAATGCTTAATACCATTGCAATCACCGTCAAATTTCCTGTTGGGTAGGAGATTTTTAGATCTTTTTTACTTTGGAAACATGTTTAAAACTTTAAACGCCCGTATCTCAGAATCTAAGAGACCTAGGACGCTAAAAATTCCATAGTAGATACACAAGAATCTGCTCGGTTTTCAAGTTTCAAATTTTTTTTATGAATTTGTAATTAATTTTTAAATTTTAAAGCCTAGAATAGGAAAATGCCCAATACCATCGTAATCGCCGTCAAATTTCCTCTTGGGAAGGAGTTTTTCAGATCTTTTTTACTTTCGAAACATGTTGAAATCTTTAAACGCCCCTATCTCGGAATCTAAGAGACCATGGACGCTGAAAATTGTATGGTAGATAAAGAAGAATCTGCTCTGTTTTCAAAGTTTCTAACGTATTTTTGAGGAATTTTTCATTAATTTCAAAATTTTCAAGCCTAATAAAGGAACATCCTCAATATAATTGTAACCGCCGTCAAATTTCCTCTTCGCAAGGAGCTTTTCAGATCTTTTTTACTTTGGAAACATGTTTAAATCTATAAACGCCTGTATCTCGGAATCTAAGAGACTTAGGACGCAGATATTTGCATGGTAAACACACAAGAATCTGCTCTGTTTTCGAAATTTCAAACGTAATTTTGTGGAACTTATCATTAATTTTCAAATTTTAAAGCCTAATGAAAATGCTCAATACCATCGTTTTCGCCGTTAATTTCCTGTTAGAAGGAGCTTTTCAGATCTTTTATACTTTGGAAACATGTTGAAATCTTTAAACGACCGTATCTCGGAAACTAAGAGACCTAGGACGCTGATATTTGCATGGTAGATACATGAGAATCTGCTCAGTTTTTGAAGTTTCTAACGCATTTTTGAGGAATTTTTCATTAATTTTCAAATTTTAAACCCTAACAAAGGAATATGCTCAATACTATTGTGTTCGCCGTCAAATTTCCTGTAGGGAAGGAGCTTTTCAAATCTTTTTTACTTTGGAAACATGTTTAAATATTTAAACGCCCGTATCTCGGAATCTGAGAGACCTAGGACGCTTAAATTTGCATTGGTGATACACAAGAATCTGTTCTGTTTTCGAAGTTTAAAACGTATATTTGAGGAATTTTTCATTAATTTTCAAATTTTAAAGCCTATTGAAAATGACCATTCCTTTTTTTTCGCGGACTTACAGTCGTTAATCGACCTTATCGACTTAATGTCGATAACCGACTTTATAATCGACTTAAAGTCGATAAACGACTTTATAATCGACTTAAAATCGATAATCGACTTTATAATCGTTTTGCAGTCGATAATCGACATTATAATCGACTTAAAATCGATAATCGAATTTATAATCGACTTTATAATCGACTTAAAATCATTAATCGAATTTCTAACCGACTTAAAGTCGATAACGACTTTATAATCGACTTAAAGTCTATAATCGAATTTATAATCGACTTAAAGACGATAAGCGAATTTCTAATCGACTTAAAGTCGATAAACGACTTTATAATCGACTCAAAGTCGATAATCGACTTAATAATCGATGTAAAGTCGATTATCGAATTTCAAATCGACTTAAAGTCGAGAAACGACTTTATAATTGACTTAAAGTCGATAATCGCCTTCAAGTCGATAATCAACTTTATAATCGACTGAAAGTCGATAATCGATTTTCTAATCGACCTAAAGTCGATAAACGACTTTATTATCGAGTTAAAGTCAATAACCGACTTTTTAATCGACATAAAGTCGATAATCGACTTTATAATCAACTAAAAGTCGACTTATCGACTTAAAGTCGATAACCGACTTTATAATCGACTTAAAGTCAATAATCAAATTTCTATTCGACTTAAAGTCGATAACGAACTTTTAATCGACTTAAAGTCGATAATTGACTTTATAATCGACTTAAAGACGATAATCGAATTTCTAATCGACTGAAAGTATATAAACGACTTTATAATCGACTTAAAGTCGATAATCGACTTAATAATCGACTTAAAGACGATAATCAAATTTCTAATCGACTTACAGTCGATAAACGACTTTATAATCGACTTAAAGTCGATAATCGACTTTATAATCGACTGAAAGTCGATAATCGATTTTCTAATCGACATAAAGTTTATAAACGACTTAATAATCGACTTAAAATCGATAATCGACTTTATAATCGACTTCAAGTCCAAAATCGATTTTATAATCGACTGAAAGACGATAATCGAATTTCTAATAGACTTAAAGTCGATATACGACTTTATAATCGACCCTAAGTCGATATTCGCCTTCATAATCGACTTCAAGTCGATAATCGACTTTATAATCGACTTACAGTCGATAATCGACCTTATCGACTTAAAGTTGATAACCGACATTATAATCGACTCAAAGTCGATAATCGACTATATAATCGACAAACAGTCGATAATCGACGTCATCAACTAAAAGTCGATAACCGACTTTATAATGGACTTAAAGACGATAATCGACTTTATAATCGACTTAAAGTTGATAATCGAATTTCTAATCGACTTAAAGTCGATAAACGACTTTATAATCGACTTAAAGTCGACAATCGACTTTATAATCGACTTCTAGACGATAACCGACTTTATAATCGACTTACAGTCGATAATCAACCTTATCGACTTAAAGTCGATAACCGACTTTATAATCGACTTAAATTCGATAATCGACTTTTAAATCGACTTAAAGTCGAAAATCGAATTTTTAATCGACTTAAAGTCGATAAACGACTTTATAATCGACTTAAAGTCGATAATCGACTTTATAATCGACTTCAAGTCGATAATCGACTTTATAATATACTTGCAGTCAATAATCGAACGTATCGACTCGAAGTCGATAAACGACTTTATAATCGGCTTACAGTCGATAATCGACCTTATCGACTTAAAGTCGATAACTGACCTTATAATCGACTTAAAATCGACATTCGACTTTATAATCGACTTCAAGTAGATAATCTACTTTATAATCGACTTAAGTCGATAATCGACCTTATCGACTTAAAGTCGATAACCGACTTAATAATAGACTTAATGTCGTTAATCGACTCTATAATCGACTGCAGTTGATAATCGACTTTATCGACTTAAAGTCGATAACCGACTTAAAATCGACTTAAAGGTGATAATCGACTTTATAATCGACTTCAAGTCAATAATCGACTTTATAATCGACTTACAGTAGATATTCGACCTTATCGACTTAAAGTCGATAACCGACTTTATAATCGACTTTAATTTGATAATCGACTTAATAATCGACTTTAAGTCGATAATCGACTTTATACTCGATTTTAAGTCTATAATCGACGTCATAATCGACTTACAGTCGATAATCGACCTTATCGACTTAATGTCGATAACGGACTTTAAAATCGACTTAAAGTCGATAATCGACTTTATAATCGACTTCAAGTCGATCATCGACTTTATAATCGACTTAGAGTCGGTAATCGACCTTATCGACTTAAAGTCGATAACCGACATTATAATCGACTTAAAGTCGATAATCCACTTTATATTCGACTTGGTCGTTAATCGACTTTAAAATCGACTTACAGTCGTTTATCGACCTTATCGACTTAAAGTCGATACCCGACATTATAATCGACTTAAAGTCGAAAATCGACTTTATAATACACTTGAAGACGTTAATCGACTTTAAAATCGACTTCAGGTCGATAATCGAATTTATAATCGACGTGCAGTCGATAATCGACCTTATCGACTTAAAGTCGATAACCGACATTATAATTGACATAAAGTCGATAACCGACTTTACAATCGACTTAATGTCGATAATCGACCATATCCACTTAAAGTCGATAACCGATTTTATAATCGTCTTAAAGTCGATAATCGACTTTATAATCGACTTAAAGTCGATAATCGACTTTATAATCGACATACAGTCGTTAATCGACCTTATCGACTTAAAGTCCATAACCGACTTTATATTCGCCCTAAACTCGATAATCGACTTTATAATCGACTTCAAACCTAGAATCGACTTTATATTCAACTTACAGTCGATAGTCGACCTTATCGACTTAAAGTCGATAACCGAATTTATCATCGACTTAAAGTCAATAAACGACTTTATAATCGACTTCAAGTCGATAATCGACTTTAGAATCGACCTACAGTCGATAATCGATTTTATCAACTTAAAGTCGATAACTGACTTTATAATCGACTTAAAGTCGATAATCGACTTTAAATTCGACTTACCGTCGATAATCGACCTTATCGACTTAAAGTCGATATCCGACATTATAATCGACTTAAAGTCGGTAATCGACTTTATAATCGACTTAAAGTCGTTATTCGACTTTGTAATCGACTAACAGTCGATAATCGACCTTATCGATTTAAAGTCGATAACCGACTTTATAATCGACTTAAAGTCGATAATCGACATTATAATCGACTTCAAGTCGCTAATCGACTTCATAATCGACTTACAGTCGATAATCGACCTTATCGACCTAAAGTCGATAACCGACTTGATAATCGACTTAAAGTCGATAATCGACTTTATAATCGACTTCAAGTCGATAATCGACTTTATAATCAACTAAAAGTCGACTTATCGACTAAAAAAGTCGATAACCGACTTTATAAGCGACTTAAAGTCGATAATCGACATTATAATCGACTAAAAGTCGATAATCGAATTTCTTATCGACTTAAAGTTGATAAACGACTTTATAATCGACTTACAGTCGTTAATCGACCTTATAGATTAAAAGTCCATAACCGACTTTATATTCGACTTAAAGTCGATAATCGACTTTATAATCGACTTCAAGCCTATAATCGACTTTATATTCGACTTACAGTCGATAATCGACCTTATCGACTTAAAGTCGATAACTGACTTTATAATCGACTTAAAGTCGATAATCGACATTATAATTGACTTAAAGTCGATAATCGAATTTCTAATCGACTTAAACTCGATAATCGACATTATTATCAACTTCAAGTTGATAATCGAATATCTAATTGACTTAAAGTCGATAATCGACCTTGTAATCGACTTACAGTCGATAATCGACTTTTTAGTCGACTTAAGTCGATAGTCGACCTTATCGACATAAAGTCGATAACCGACTTCATAATCGACTTTAAGTCGGTAAACGACTTTATAATCAACTTAAAGTCGATAATCGACATTATAATCGACTTCAAGTCAATAATCGACTTCATAGTCGACCTACAGTCGATAATCGACTTTAACGACTTAAAGTCAATAACCGACATTATATTCGACTTAAAGTCGATAATCGACTTTATAATTGACGTCAAGTCGATAATCGACTTTAAAATCGACCTTCAGTCGATAATCGACCTTAACGACTTAAAGTCGATAACCGACCTAATAATCGATTTAAAGTATAATCTACTTTATAATCCACTTCAAGTCGATAATCGACGTAAAGTCGATAATCGAATTTCTAATCGACTTAAAGTCGATAATAGACATTATAATCGACTTAAAGTCGATAATCGAATTTTTAATCGACTTAAAGTCGATACTCGACTTAATAATCGACTTCAAGTCGATAATCGACTTTATAATCGACTTACAGTCGATAATCGACCTTATCGTCTTAAAGTCGATATCCGACTTTATAATCAACTTTAATTTGATATTCGACTTTATAATCGACTTAAAGTCAATAATCGACTTTATAATCGATTTTAAGTCGATAATCGACTAAATAATCGACTTCAAGTCGATAATCGAGTTTATAATCGACATGAAGTCGATAACCGACTTTAAAATCGACTTCAAGTCGATAATCGACTTTATAATCGACGTATAGTCGATATTTGACCTTATCGACCCTAAGTCGATAACCGACTTGATAATTGTCTTAATGTCGATATTCGACTTTATAATCGACTTCAAGTCTATAATCCACTTTATATTCGACATAGAGTCGATAATCGACCTTATCGACTTGAAGTCGATAACCGACATTATAATCGACATTAAGACAATAATCGAATTTTTTCTTTGACTTTAAGTCAATAAACTACTTTATAATTGACTTAAAGTCGACATTCGACTTTATAATCGACTTCAAGTCGATAATCGACTTTAGAATCGACCGACAGTCGATAATCGACCTTATCAACTTAAAGTTGATAACCGACATTATTATCGACTTAAAGTCGATAATCGACTTTATAATCGACATAAAATCCATAATCGACATTATAATCGACTAAAAGTCGATAATCGAATTTCTAATCGACTTAAAGTCGATAAACGACTTTGTAATCAACTTAAAGTCGATAATCGACTTTATAATCGACTTCAAGTCGATTATCGACTTTATAACTGACTTACAGTCGATAATCGACCTTATAGACTTAAAGTCGATAACCGACATTATAATCGACTTAAAGTCGGTAATCGACTTTATAATCGACTTAAAGTCGACTTATCGACTTAAATTCGATAACCGTCTTTATAAGCGATTTAAAGTCGATAATCGACATTATAATCGACTAAAAGTCGATAATCGAATTTCTAATCGACTTAAAGTTGATAAACGACTTTATATTCGACTTAAAATCGATAATCGACTTTATATTCGACTTCAAGTCGATAATCGATTTTAAAATCGACTTACAGTCGATAATCGACCATATCGACTTTAAGTCGATAACCGACTTTTTAATCGACTTAAAGTCGATGATCGACATTATAATTGACTTAAAGTCAATCGAATTTCTAATCGACTTAAACTTGATAATCGACATTATAATCGACTTAAAGTCGATAATCGAATATATATTCGACTTAAAGTCGATAATCGAATTCATAATCGACTTACAGTCGATAATCGACTTTAAATTCGACTTACAGTCGATAATCGACCTTATCGACTTAAAGTCGATAACCGACTTCATAATGGCCCTTAAGTCGATAATCGACTTGATAAATGACTTAAAGTCGATAATCGACATTATAATCGACTTCAAGTCGGTAATCGAGTTTATAGTCGACTTACAGTCGATAATCGACCTTAAACGACTCAAAGTCAATAACCAACATTAAAATCGACTTAAAGTCGATATTCGACTTTATAATTGACGTCAAGTCGATAATCGACTTTAAAATCGACTTTCAGTCGATAATCGACCTTATCGACTAAAAGTCAATAACCGACTTTATAATTGACCTAAAGTCGATAATCGACTTTATAATCCACTTCAAGTCGATAATCTACTTTATAATCGAATTAAAGTCGATAATCGAATTTCTAATCGAACCTAAGTCGAAAATCACCATTATAATCGACCCAAAGTCGATAATCGAATTTCTAATTGACTTTAAGTCGATAATCGACTTTATAATCGACTTCAAGTCGATAATCGACTTTATAATCGACTTACAGTCGATAATCGACCTTATCGACTTAAAGTCGATAACCGACTTTATAATCGACTTTAATTTGATATTCGACTTTATAATCGACTTAAAGTCGATAATCGACTTCATAATCGACTTACAGTCCATAATCGACCTTATCGACTTAAAGTCGATAACCGACATTATAATCGACTTAAAGTCGGTAATTGACTTTATAATTGACGAAGAGTCGATAATGGACTTTATAATTAACTTTCTGTCGATAATCGACCTTATCGACTTTGTCGATAATCGACTTTATAATCGACCCAAAGTCGATAATCGACTTTATAATCGACTTCAAGTCGATAATCGACTTTATAATCGACTTAGGGTCGATAATCGACCTTATTGACTGATAGTCGATAACCGACATTATAATCGACTTAAAGTCGATATTCGACTTTATAATCGACTTGAAGTCGATAATAAACATTTATATCGACTTCAAGTCTATAATCGACTTTATAATCGACGTACTGTCGAAAATCGACCTTATCGACTTAAAGTCGATAACCGACTTTACAGTCGACATAAAGTCGATAATCGACTGTATAATCGACTTACAGTCGATAATCGATCTCATCGACTTAAAGTGGATAACTGACTTCATAATCGACTTAAAGTCGATAATCGAGTTTATAATCGACTTAAAGTCGATATTCGACTTTAATTTCGACTTACAGTCGATAATCGACCTTGTCGACTTAATGTCGATAACCGACTTTATAATCGTCTTAAAGTCGATAATCGACTTTATAATCGACTTCAAGTCAATGATCGACGTTATAATCGACTTACAGTTGGTGATCGACTTTATACACGACTTACAGTCGATAATCGACCTTATCGACATAATCGACTTAAAGTCGTTAATCGACTTTATGATCAACTGAAAGTCGATAATCGACTTTATAATCGACCCAAAGTCGATATTCGACTATATAATCGAGTTAAAGTCGATGATCGATTTTTTAATCGACTCACAGTCGATAATCGACTTTATAGATCACTTTCAGTCGATAATCAACTTTATAATCGTTTTACAGTCTATAATCGACTTTGTAATCGACTTACACTCAATAATCGACTTTATAATCGACTTACAGTCGATATTCGGCTTAATAATCGACTGACAGTCGATAATCGACCTTATCGACATAAACAACTTAAAGTCGATAACCAACTTTATTATCGATTTAATGTCGATAATCGACTTTATAATCGACATAAAGTGGATTTTTGAATTTCTAATCGACTAAAGTCCATAATCGACTTTATAATCGACTTAAAGTCGATAATCCACTTAAAGTCGATAATCGACTTAATAATCGACACAAAGCCGATAATCGACTTTATAATCGACTTAAAGTCGATAATCGACTTTATAATCAACTTGAAGTCGATAATCGACTTTATATTCCAATCACAGTCGATAATCGACTTTACAATCGACTCACGGTCGATAATCGACTTCATTTTCGACTTTCAGTCGATAATCGACGTTATAATCGACTCACAGTCGATAATCTACTTTGTAATCGACATACAGTCGATAATCAACTTTATAATTGACTTGGTCGATAATCGATTTTATAATCGACTTACAGTCGATAATCACCTTTTTAATTGACTTACAGTTTATAAACGACTTTATAATCGACTTACAGTCGATAATCGACTTTATAATCGACTTACAGTCGATAGCCGACCTTATCGACTTAATCGACTTAATGTCGATAACCGACATAAAGTGGATAATTGACTTATAGTCGATAATCGACTTAAAGTCGATAATCGACTTTATATTCGACTAAAAGTCGATTATCGACTTTATAATCGACGTAAAGTCGATAATCGTTTTTATAATCGACATAAAGTCGATAATCGACTTAATAATCGACTTAACGTCGATAATCGACTATATAATCGACTGAAAGCCGATAATCGAATTTACAATCGACTTACAGTCGACAATCGACTTAATAATTGACTTACAGTCGAGAATCGACATAATAATAGACTTACAGCCAATAATCGACTTTATAATCGACTTACAGTCGATAATCGACTTTTTACACGACTTACATACGATAATCGAGTATATAATCGACTTACAGTCGATAATCGAATTTGTAATCGACTGACAGTCGATAATCGACCTGATCGACATAATCGACTTTAAGTCGATAACCGACTTATAGTCGATAACCGACTTAAAGTCGATAATCGACTTAATCGATAATCGACTTAGTCGATAATCGACTGAAAGTCGATAATCGACTTTATAATTGACTTAGAGTCGATAATCGACTTTATAATCGACTTAAAGTTAATAATCGACTTTATAATCGACCTAATGTCGATAATCGTCTTTATAATCGACTTAAAGTCGATAATCGACTTTATAATCGACTCACAGTCGATCATCGACTTTTTAATCGACTTACAGGCGATAATTGACTTAATAATCGACTAACAGTCGATAATCGACTTTATCTTCGACTTAAAGTCGATAATCCACTTTATCATCGACTTGAAGTCGGTAATCGACTTTATAATCGACTTAAAGTCGATAATTGACTTTATACTCGACTTAAAGTCGATAATCGACTTAATAATCGACTTAAAGTCGATAATCGACTTTATAATCGACTTACAGTCGATAATCGACTTTATAATCGACTTACAGTCGATAATCGACTTTATAATCGTCTTACAGTCAATAATCGACTTTATAATCGACTTACAGTCGATAATCGATTTTATACACGACTTACAGTCGACAAACGACTTTATAATCGACTTACAGTCGATAATCGACTTAAAAATCGATTTACAGTCGATAATCGACCTTATCGACATAGTCGACTTAAAATCGATAACCGACTTAAAGTCGATAATCGACTTAGTCGATAATCGACCTAGTCGATAATCGCCGTCAAATGTCCTGTTGGGAAGGAGCTATTCGGATTTTCTTACTTTGGAAACATGTTTAAATCTTTAAACGCCTGTGTTTTGGAAAGTAAGAGCCCTAGTACGCTGAAATTCGCGGGGTAGATACACAACAATCTGCTGTTTTCGAAGTTTCAAACGTCCTCAAAGGAATTTTTCATTAATTTTAAAATTTTAATGCCTAATAAAGGAAAATGTTCACTACAATCGTAACTGCCGTCAAATGTCCTGTTGGGAAGGAGCTATTCAGGTTTTCTTACTTTGGAAACATGTTTAAATCTCTAAACGCCTGTATTTTGGAAATTAAGAGCCCTACGACGCTGAAATTTGTATGGTAGATACACAAAAAAGTCTGCTTTGTTTTCGAAGTTTCAAACGTATTTTTAAGGAATTTTTCATTAATTTTCAAATTTTAAAAGCTCATTACCATTATATTGGCCGTCAAATTCCCTGTTGGGTAGGATTTTCTTACTTTGGAAACAGGGTTTAAATCTTTAAACGCATGTAACTCGGGAACTAAGAGCCCTAGTACGCTGAAATTTTCATGGTAGATACACAAGAATCAGCTCTGTTTTTAAAGTTTCAAACGTATTTTTGAGGAAATTTTCATTGCTTTCAAATTTTAAAGCGTAAAAAAGGAAATGGCTCAATATCATTGTAAGGTCCGTGAAATTCCCTATTGGAAAGGAGCTTTTCAATCTTTTTTACTTTGGAAACATGTTTAAATCTTTAAACGCTCTTATCTCGGAATCTACGAGCGCTAGGACGCTGAAATTCTCATGGTACATACACAAGAATCTGCTCTGTTATCGAAATTTTAAACGTATTTGTAAGGAATTTTTCATTAAATTTCGAATTTTTAAAGCTTATAAAGGAAATGCTCAATACCATTGTAATTTCCGTAAAATTTCCATTTGGAAAGGAGCTTTTCAGATATTTTTTACTTTGGAAACATGTTTAAATATTTAAACGCTCGTATCTCGGAATCTAAGAGATCTGGGACGCTAAAATTATCATGGTAGATACACAAGAATCTGTCTGTTTTCGAAATTTCAAACGTATTTTTGAGAAATTTTTTTATTAATTTTCAAAATTTTAAGCCTAATTAAAGAAAATGCTAAATACAATTGTAATCGCCGTCAAATTTCCTGTTGGGAAGGCGCTTTTCAGATCTTTTTTACTTTGGAAACATGTTTAAATCTTTATACGCCCGTATCTAAGTATCTGAGACCCCAAACGTTGAAATCTGCAAGGTAGGTACACAAGAATCTGCTCTGTTGTCGATGTTTGAAACGTATTTTTTAAGAACTTTTCATTAAATTTCAAATTTTAAAGCTTAATTTAAAAAAATGGACAATACCATTGTTATCGCTCTCAAACTTCCTGTTGGGAAGGATCTTTTCAGATCTTTTTACTTTGGAAACATGTTTAAATCTTTAAACGCCCGTATCTCGAATTATAAGAGACCTAGGACGCTGAAATTTGCATGGAAGATTAACACACATTAATGTGGCCTGTTTTTGAAGTTTCTAACGTATTTTAGAGGAATTTTTCATTAATTTTCAAGCTTTAAAGCCTAAAGAAGAAAAATGCTCAATACCATTGTAATCGCCGTCAAATTTCCTGTTGGGAAGAAGGTTTTCAGATCTATTTTACTGTGGAAACATGTTTAAATTTTTAAACGCCCGTATCTCGGAATCTAAATGACCTAGGACACTGAAATTTGCTTGGTCGATACACAAGAATCTGCTCTGTTTTTGAAGTTCCCAACGCAATTTTCAATAATTTTTCAATAATATTTAAATTTGAAAGCCTAATAAAGGAAAATCCTCAATACCATTGTAATCGCTGTCAAAGTTCTTCTTGGGGAGAAGCTTTTCAGATCTTTTTTACTTTGGAAACATGTTTAAATCTTTAAAAGCTCGTACCTCGGAATCCAAGAGACATAGAACGCTGAAATTTGCATGGTAGATACACAAGAATCTGTTCTGTTTTCGAAGTTTAAAACGTATTTTTGAGGAATTTTTCATAATTTTCAAATTTTAAAGCCTATTGAAAATGACCATTCCTTTTTTTTCGCCGTCAAATTTCCTGTTGGGAAGGAGCTTTTCAGATATTTTTTACTTTGGAAACATGTTTAAATCTTTAAACGCTCGTATCTCGGAATCTAAGAGACCTAGGACGCTGAAATTTGCATGGTAGATACACAAGAATCTGCTCTGTTTTCGAAGTTTCTAACGTATTTTTGTGGATTTATTGATTAATTTTCAAATTTTAAAGTTAAATAGAGGAAAATGCTCAATACCATTGTAAATTTAACTGTAAGTCAATTATCGACCCTATTCCACTTGCAGTCGATAATCTATTTTATAATCGACTTACAGACGTTAATCGACTTTATAAATAACTTCCAGTTGAATATCGACTTGCAGTCGACAATCGACTTTATAATCGACTTAGTCGATAATCAACTTTATAATCGACTTACATCCGATAATCGAATTTATAATCGACCCAAAGAAGATAATTGACTTTATAATCGACTTTAAGTCGATAATCGACTTGATAATCGACTTAAAGTCTAAAATCGACTTTATAATCGACTTACAGTCGATATTCGATTTTATAATCGATTTACAGTCGATAATCGACTAAACAATTAACTTGCAGTCGATAATCGACTTTATAATCGATTTACAGTCGGTAATCGTCTTTATAATCGACTTAAAGTTGATAATGGGGTTTATAATCGACTTAAAGACGACAATTGACCTTATAATCGGTTAAAGTGGATAATGGACTTTATATTGGACTTATAGTCGATAATCGGCATTCTAATCGACTAACAGTCGATAATCCAATTTATAATCGACCTAAAATGGATAATCGACTTTATAATCGACTTAAAGTGGATAATCGACTTTCTAACTGATTTAAAGTGCATATTTGACTTATAATCGACTTTCAGTCGATAATCGACTTCTTAATCGATTTTTAGTCGATAATTGACTTATAGTCGTTAATCGACAGATTTATCGACGTACAGTGGATAATCGACTTAATTATCGACGTCCAGTAGATAATCGACTTTATAATCGACTTAAAGTGGATAATCGACTTTATAATCGACTTAAAGTCGATAATGGACTTCATAGTCGATTTACAGTCGATAATTGACTTACAGTCGACAATCGATTTTATAATGGACTTCAAGTAATAATCGACTTTATAATCGACTTACGTTGATAATCGACTTTATAATCGACTTAAGTCGATAACCGACATTATAATCAACTAACAATCGATTATGGACCTTATAATCGACTTACTTTCGGTAATCGAATTTATAATCGACTTAAAGTTGATAATCGACTTTAAAATCGACTAAAATCTAAAATCGACTTTAAAATCGACTTACAGTCGATAATCAACTTTATAATCGATTAACAGTCGATAATCGAATTTATAATCGACTGAAAGTGGATAATCGACTTTATAATCGACTTGCAGTCAATAATCGACTTACAGTCGATAATCGACTTTATAATCGGCTTACGTTGATAATCGACTTTATAATCGACTTAAGTCGATAACCGACATTGTAATCACCTAACAATCGATTATGTACCTTATAATCGACTTATTTCGGTAATCGAATTTATAATCGACTTAAAGTCGATAATCGACTTTACAATCGACTTAAAGTCTAAAATCGACTTTAAAATCGACTTACAGTCGATAATCAACTTTATAATCGATTAACAGTCGATAATCGAATTTATAATCGACTTAAAGTAAATAATCGACTTTATAACCGACTTAAAGTGGATATCCGACTTTAAAATCGACTTAAAGTGAATAATCGACTTTATAATTAACTTGAAGTGAATAAACGCCTTTATAATGGACTTACCGTCGAGAAACGACTTCATAATCCATTTACAGTCGATAATTGACTTACAGTCGATAATCGACTTTATAATCGACTTACAGTTAATAATCGACTTTATAATCGACTTACAGTGGATAACCGACTTTATAATCGACTTGCAGTCGATAATCGACGTTATAATCGACTTACAGTCGATAACCGAATTTTTAATCGACTTACATTCCATAATCGACTTTGTAATTGACTTACAGACGTTAATCGACTTTATATTCGCCTTTCAGTCGTTAGTCGACTTCATAATTGACTTACAGTCGATTAACGACTTTATAATTGACTTACAGTTGTTAATCGACTTTATATTCGACCCTCAGCCGATAATAAACTTTATAATCGACTTACAGTCGTTAATCAACTTTATAATCGACTTACAGTCGATAATCGACTATTTATTTGACTTACAGTCGATAGTCAACTTTATAATCGACTTACAGTCGATAATCGATTATATATTCGACTTACAGTCGATAATGACTTTATAATTGACTTTCAGTCGATAATCGATTTATAATTGACTTACAGTCAATAACCGACTTTAAAATCGACTGAAATTCGATAATCGACAGTTAAAATTAAATTGGTATTAAGCAATTTCCTTTATTTAGCTTTAAAATTTGAAAATTAATCGAAAAATCCTCAAAAATACATTTGAAACTTCGAAAACAGGGCAGATTCTTGTCTGTCAACCATGCAAATTTCAGCGTCCTAGGTACTCTTAGATTCCGAGATGCGGGCGATTAAAGATTTAAACATGTTTCCAAAGTAAAAAAGATCTGAAAAGCTTCTCCCCAAGAGGAACTTTGACAGCGATTACAATGGTATTGAGGATTTTCCTTTATTAGGCTTTTAAATTTGAAAATTAATGAAAAAATCCTCAAAAATACGTTTGAAACTTCGAAATCAGAGCAGAATCTTGTGTATCTACCATGCAAATTTCAGCGTCCTAGGTCTCATTGATTCCGAGATACCGGCGTTATAGATTTGAACATGTTTCCAAAGTCAAAAAGATCTGAAAAGCTCCTTCCCAAGAGGAAATTTGACGGCAATTACAATGGTATTGAGAATTTTTTTTTATTAGGCTTTAAAATTTGAAAATTAATGAAAAATTCCTCAAAATTACGTTTGAACCTTCGAAAACAAAGCTGATTCTTGTGTACCTACCATGCAAATTTCACCGTCCTAGGTCTCACAGATTCCGAGATACGGGCGTTTAAAAATTTAAACAAGTTTCCACAGTAAAATAGATCTGAAAACCTTCTTCCCAACAGGACTTTTGACGGCGATTACAATGGTATTGAGCATTTTCCTTTATTAGGGTGTAAAATTTGAAAATTAATAAAAATTTCCTCATAAATACGTTAGAACCTTCAAAAACAGACTAGATTCTTGTTAATCTTCCATGCAAATTTCAGCGGCCTAGGTTTCTTAGGTTCCGAGATACGGGCGTTTAATGATTTAAACATGTTTCCAAAATAAAAAAGATCTGATAAGCTCGTTACCAACAGAAAATTTGACATCGATTACAATGGTATTGATGATTTTCCTTTATTAGGCTTTAAAATTTGAGAATTAATGAAAAATTCCTCAAAAATACGTTAGAAACTTCAAAACAAGGCCAGATGCTTGTTAATCTACCAAGCAAATTTCAGCGTCCTAGGTCTCTTAGATTCCGAGATACAGGCGTTTAAATATTTTAACATGTTTCCAAAGTAAAAAAGATCTGAAAACTCCTTCCCAACTGGAAATTTGACGGCGATTACAATGGTATTGAGCATTTTCCTTTATTAGGCTTTAAAATTTGAAAGTTAATGAAAAATTCCTCAAAAAATAGGTTTCAATCTTTGAAAACAGATCAGATTATTTTGTATCTTTCATGCAAATTTCCGCGTCCTAGATTTCTTAGATTCCGAGATACGGGCGTTTCAAGATTTCAACATTTTCCAAAGTAAAAAAGATCTGAAAAGCTCCTCCCCAAGAGGAAATTTGACGGCGATTACAATGGTATTGAGGATTTTCCTTTATTAGGCTTTAAAATTTGAAAATTAATGAAAAATCCTCAAAAATACGTTTGAAACTCCGAAAACAGAGCAGATTCTTGTGTATCAACCATGAAAATTTCAACGTCCTACGGCTCATATTTCCTGAGTTATAGGCGTTTAAAGATTTCAAAATGCTTCAAAAGTTACAAATCTATAAAAAGGTCCTCCTGAACAGGAAATTTGGCGGCGTTTACAATAGTATTGAGCATTTACCTTTATTAGGCTTCAAATTTTTAAAATTAAAAAAAAAATACTTAAAAAAAAAGTTTGAAACTTTGAAAAGAGAGCAGATTCTTGTGTATCTACCATGCAAATTTCTGCGACGAAGGGCCAATACTTACGGAGATGCAGCCGTTTAAAGATTTCAAAAAAATTCGAGGTGTTCTGAAAACTTCGTTCCTAACTGGTAATTTTATGGCGATTTTAATGGTATTGAGCATTTTTCCATCTAAGGCTTTGTATTTCGAAAATTCATCATAAACTCCCGAAAAATATGTTTAAATTTTCCAAGATAAAGCAGATTATTGTGAGTCTGCCATGCAAAATAAGCGTCGTAGGGCCAATTCTTTAGGAGATACAGCCGTTTAAAGATTTAAAAAATTAGAAGTGTTAAAGAGTTCTGAAAACTTCCTTCCTTACCTGAAATTTTACGGCAATTACAGTGGTATTGAGCATTTTCTTATATAAGGCTTTGTATTTCGTAAATTCATCAAAAATTCCCGAAAAATAAGTTTAAATTTTCCAAGATAGAGTAGAATTTTTTGAATCTGCAATGCAAATTTTAGCGTCGTAGGGCCAATATTTTCGGAGATACAGCCGTTTAGAAATTTCAAAAAATTTGAGGTGTTAAAGAGTTCCAAAAAATTCGTTCCTAACTGCGAATGTTATGGCGAATCCAATAGTATTGAGCATTTTTTCATCTAAGGCTTTGTATTACGTAAATTCTTTAAAAATTCCCGAAAAATAAGTTTAAATTTTCGAAGATAAAGCAGATAATTGGGAATCTGCCATGCAAATTTCAGCGTCGTAAAGCCAATATTTTGGAGATAGAGCCGTTTAAAAATTTAAACAAATTTGAGGTGCTAAAGAGTTGTGAAAACTTCGTTCCTAACTGGAAATTTTATGGCGATTACAATGGTATTGAGCATTTTCCCATCCAAGGATTTGTGTTTCGTAAATTCATCAAAAAATCCCGAAAAATATGTTTTAATTTTCGAAGATAGAGCAGATTATTGTGAATCTGTCTTGCAAATTTTAGCGTCGTAGGGTTTTAGGAAATACAGCCGTTTAAAGATTTAAAAAGATTTGAAGTGCTAAAAAGTTAAGGAAACGTTTTGTTCCTAAATGGAAATTTTGTGGCGATTACAATAGTTGTTAGCATTTTCCCATCTAAGGTTTTGTATTTCGTAAATTTATTAAAAATTCACAAATGGTAAGTTTAAATTTTCGAAGATTTTAAGAGATACTGCCGTTTAAAGTTTAAAAAAAATTCGAGGTGTTAAAGAGTTCTAAAAACTTCGTTCCTAACTGGACGTTTTATGGCGAATTCAATGGTATTGAGCATTTTCCTATCTAAGTCTTTGTATTTCGTAAATTGTTAAAAAATATCCGAAAAAAGTTTATATTTTTGTAGATAGAGCGGAGTATTGTAAATCTGCCATGCAAGTTTCAGCGTCGTAAAGCCAATACTTTAGGAGATACATCCGTTTAAAGATTTCAAAAAATTCGCGGTGTTAAAGAGTTCTGAATACTTCGTTCTAAACTGGAAATTTTATGGCGAGTATAATGGTATTGAGCATTTTCCCATCTAAAGCTTTGTTTTTCGAAAATTCATCAAAAATTCCCGAAAAATAAGTTTAAATTTTAGAAGACAGAGCAGATTATTTTGAATCTGCCTTGCAAATTTTAGCGTCGTAGGGTTTTAGGAAATACAGCCGTTTAAAGATTTAAAAAGATTTGAAGTGCTAAAATGTTCAGGAAACGTTTTGTTCCTAAATGGAAATTTTATGGCGATTACAATAGTTGTTAGCATTTTCCCATCTAAGGTTTTGTATTTCGTAAATTTATTAAAAATTCACAAAAAGTAAGTTTAAATTTTCGAAGATTTTAAGAGATACTGCCGTTTAAAGTTTTAAAAAAATTCGAGGTGTTAAAGAGTTCTAAAAACTTCGTTCCTAACTGGACGTTTTATGGCGAATTCAATGGTATTGAGCATTTTCCTATCTAAGTCTTTGTATTTCGTAAATTGTTAAAAAATATCCGAAAAAAGTTTATATTTTTGTAGATAGAGCGGAGTATTGTAAATCTACCATGCAAGTTTCAGCGTCGTAAGGCCAATACTTTAGGAGATACATCCGTTTAAAGATTTCAAAAAATTCGCGGTGTTAAAGAGTTCTGAATACTTCGTTCTAAACTGGAAATTTTAAGGCGAGTATAATGGTATTGAGCATCTTCCCATCTAAGGCTTTGTATTTCGAAAATTCATCGAAAATTCCCGAAAAATAAGTTTAAATTTTAGAAGTCAGAGCAGATTATTTTGAATCTGCCTTGCAAATTTTAGCGTCATAGGGCTAATAGTTGAGGAGATACAGCCGTTTAAAGATTTGAAAATGTTTGAAATGTTAAAAAGTTCTGAAAACTTCCTTCCTAACTGGAAACATTATGGCGATTAAAATGGTATGGAGCATTTTCACATCTAAAGCTTTATATTTCCTAAATTCATCAAAAAATGCAAAAAAAAAACAAGTTCTAAACTTCAGCGTCATAGAGCCAATGGTTTAAGAGATACAGCCGTTTAAAGATTTTAGAATGTTTGAAATGTTAAAAAGATCTGAAAACGTCCTTCCTAGCTACAAATTTTATGGCTATTACAATGGTATTGAGCATTTTCACATCTAAGGCTTTGTATTTTCTAAATTCATCAAAAATTGCAGAAAAATAAGTTTAAAACTTCGAAAATAGAGCAGATTTTTGTGAATCTGACATGAAAATGTTAGCGTCGTAGGGCCAATAGTTTAAGAGATACAGCCGTTTTAATATTTCGGAATGTATGGCATTTTAATAAGTTCTCAAAACTTCCTTTCTAACTGGAAATTTTATGGCGATTACAATGGTATTGATAATTTTCACATCTAAGGCTTCGTATTTTCTAAATTTATAAAAAAATCCAGAAAAATAAGTTTAACTTCGAAAATAGGGCAGATTATTGTGAATCTGCCATGCAAATTTCAGCGTCGTAGGGCTAATAGTTTAGGAGATACAGCCGTTTAAATATTTCAGAATATTTGAAATGTTAACAAGTTCTGAAAACTTCCTTCCTAACTGAAACTTTCATGGCGATTACAATTGTATTGAGCATTTTCCCATTTAAGGCTTTGTATTTTCTAAATAATTGAAAAAATTCCCGAAAATTAAGTTGAAAATTTTGAAAATAAAGCAGATTATTGTGAATCTGCAACGCAAATTTCAGTGTCGTAGGGCTAATAGTTTTGGAGATACAGCATTTAAGATATTTCAGGATGTTTGAAATATTAAAAAAAATCTGAAATCTTTCTTTCTAACTGAAACTTTTTTGGCGATTACAATTGTATTAAGTATTTTTAAATTTAAGGGTTTTTATTTATTAAATTAATGAAAAAATTCCCGAAAATTAAGTTTAAAACTTCGAAAATAGAGAAGATTATTGTGAATCTGCCGAGCAAATTTCAGCGTCGAAGGGCTAATAGTTTACGAGATACAGCCATTTAAAGATTTCAGAATGTTTGAATTGTAAAAAGTTCTGAAAACTTTCTTCCTTACTGAAACTTTTATGGCGATTACAATTTTTTTGAGCGTTTTCCTATTTAAGGGTTTGTATTTTCTAAATTCACGAAAATATTTCCGAAAATTAAGTTTAAACTTGGAAAATAGGGGAGATTATTGTAAATCTGCCACGCAAATTTCAGCGTCAATGTGGAACAAACGGCGATTGTAAGCGACGAGTGCTCCGAAGCTGCAGAGTGCGAAACCGTGAGCGCTCACGTAAATCAGAATTTCGCCTCGAAAACCGCGCTGTCTACTGTTGGCGTGTTAGTCAAGAATGCGGAAAACAAATTTTGTCAAATTTAGAGCACTTCTCGATAACGGCAGTGCGCATTCTTTATTTACTAATTCGGCTGTAAAAAATTGAAATTGCACTCTAAGACCACTTCAATTCGTATTACCGGAGTCGGCGGCACTGTTTCCAAATCGCTTAATTCAGTTTGCTTGTCCATAACCTCCGTTGTTAGCAGTTTTAGTTCCAGTTTAAATGCACTCGTGGTAGAGAATATCACATCTAATATTCTTACTTATTCCTTTGATCTTACTGGCTTGAAAATTCCGACAAATGTGAAACTTGCAGATTCTCAATTTCACGTAGCGGCAACAGTTGATATTCTTTTAGGCGCCGATATTTTCTGGAGTTGCTTAAGATCGCGCAAGGTGAAAATCCCGCGCACGTAGTCTTTGAATTTAACTCTGAAAGAAACTGCATTCGGATATTTTGTAACTGGCACTATAAAAAACTTGTTCTTAGCCAGATCCAGTCTTTGCAATTTTTCTACTGAGCAACTTAATTTCGAGAAATTTTGGGAGGCCGAGGAAATTTGTGGCAACGAAACTCCTTCAAGTAACGATGATTTTTGTGAGAATATTTTCTTGAACTCTTTCTCGCGTAATTCTGACGGAAAGTTTATCGTTAATTATCCGCTTTTAGAACAAGCGTTCGGCATGCCGCCGTCTTGCAAAAATGCGATGAATAGATTCTTTGCCATTGAAGCTCAGTTTCAGAATAATGCTCACTTAAAAGAACAATATTTTGAATTCAGGCAAGAGTATATCCAATTACATCATATGGAGCTCGCTTTCGATCAATATTCCGATGGTGGCCAAGTTAATTATCTAATTCACCATCCCGTTTTTAAAGATGGAAATATCAGAATTGTTTTTGATGGCTCTTTTTGTAATCGCCCGGGAGTATGTATAAATAATTTAATGTCTTCAGTTCCGGTGGTTCAACCTGATTTATTTTCATTGTTGGTAAACTTTCGATTCGGGAAATTGGCATTTTGCGCGGATATTGAAAAGTTCTATCGCCAAGTACTAGTTTCCCCGGAACAAAGAGACCTTCGGCGCATTTTGTGGCGCTTTGACCGGACCACTCCGGCGCAGGCGTATAAATTAAAAACGGTGACTTATGGCCTCACTAGTTCTGCTTTCCTAGCTACGCGGGCCTTGCTACAGTTAGCAGTAGAAAATGAAAATGGATTCCCCCGTGCTTCTCGGCTGATAAGGAATAAGTTTTACGTAGATGATTTGGTGTTTAGCTGCTCTGATGAGAATTCGCTATTGAGACTCTCAGCGAGTTAATTCAATTATTAAGTAAAGGATGTTTTCCACTAGCTAAGTGGCGTTCTAACTCGCATGAAATATTAAAAAATCTTAAGGTCTCGACATCTAATGAACCTGTTCAACTTACAGATAAAGAGGTTACAAAAACACTAGGCCTCTTGTGGGATTCAGAGACAGATAAGCTAATTTTCTCTACGTGCGAATCTCCGATTCCCGTTACTAAACGTTCTATTCTCTCGGAAATGTAAATTATTTGATCCATTGGGTTTGCTCAGTCCTTGCATCGTTAAAGCAAAGGTATTAATGCAGCAATTATGGAAGTTAAAAATAGGCTGTGATGATCAGGTGCCAGCAGAGCTGATGACAACCTGGTCGAATTTCTTTACTAATCTCTTTTTGTTAAACAATTTCGTCATTCAGAGACACGTGCCTGTGTTACGAAATTTAAATGAACTACATGTTTTTTGTGGTGCGAGCTCTTCCGCTTATGCGGCCGCAGTTTATTTAGTTTCTAATGATTTCTCCTCTTTAATCGCTTCTAAAACTAGAGTCGCTCCGGCGAAAAATTCCGTGACTATTCCTAGACTCGAACTCTGCGCCGCTCTGTTAGGTGCAACACTCGCGGATAAAATTATTAGAATTAGCTCCATCGATTACTCGGACGTATTTTTCTGGTCCGATGCACAGGTGGTGTTGCACTGGATTTCAAAACCACCTGCTAACTGGATTCCTTACGTGGCAAATCGAGTCATAAAAATACAAACGTTAACCAAAAACTTTAAATGGCTTCATGTACCCACAAAGGAAAATCCTGGCCTCGAGAGGCGTGTTCCCAAAAAAATTAATCAACAATCATTCATGGCATGGCCCAGACTTTTTGTTATTATCTCGTAATTTGTGGCCTCAACAGCCAGTTGATGAATCATTCGCTCTCGCCTTAGTTCATGCTTCACCGTTCAACGCTCCTGTTCCACTGAATGCTTTGTTAACTAGGTATTCTAATTATAGCAAACTTTTGCGCGTTGTCGGTTGGATTACTAGATTTGCCAATAATTGCCGGCAAAGTGTAAAAAAGGCGCACAAATCAGGGGAAAACTGTCTCACGGCTCCCGAAATAAATTTAGCTGAAATCAAAATTATAAAATGTGTACAATCTGAATGTTTTTCCGTCGAAATTGAGCAATTAATTGTCAATCAACATCTTTCTGTAAAAAGCCCCTTGCTTTGTCTTAATCCATTCGTAGACGAATATGAATTGTTAAGAGTAGGAGGTCGACTGCAAAATTCTAATTTAGAATTTGATCAAAAACATCCCATCATTCTTCCGTTTGGTCACTTTGTTTCTAAGTTAATCATTAAATTCGTTCATGAGAAGAATTCCCACTTAGGGTCTACAGCGTTGCTTTCTCTTTTACGTTCTAGGTTCTGGCCTTAGAAAGGACTCCGTGCTGTCAAAAGCGTTGTCCGTAGGTGCATTGTTTGTTTTAAAGCCAGGCCTACGCCAGCTGAGCAGATTATGGCCCCGCTTCCATCATGTCGGGTTGAAGCGTCCTTGCCATTCTTGCATACGGGTCTTGATTATGCTGGTCCTTTTCTCTGTACAGCATCTGCTAATAAACAGCATACAGAGAAAACCTACATCTTGGTTCTTACCCGTATGGCTACTCGTGCCATTCATCTAGAACACGTCGCGTCGGCAACTTCCGACACATTTCTATTGCCACTTCGGCGTTTCATAGCTAGGCGAGGAAAACCATGTGTTCTGTATAGCGATAATGCCGAAACATTTAAAGGTGCTCAAAGAAAGATGGCAGAATCGATGGGAAAGGAAACGAAAGGTGTCCCCGCGGAATGGATTAACTTTTTGACCGACAATAGAATAGAATGGAAATTTATTCCATCTTATTCTCCTCACCATGGAGGCGTTTGGGAAAGAATGGTTAAAAATGTTAAGGCTTTACTACATAAGTCGATTCAAATGAAAATTTTATCAGTCAAGAACTTTTCTACTCTTTTGACAGAAATAGGGGCTATAGTAAATTCTAAACCGCTATGCTCAATTTTCGATGACTTAGACTCAATAGAAGCCCTCACTCCTGCTCATTTTTTGCTTAACAGGCAGCTTAATACCTTAGCTCTGCCTCCCGCTCCACCGACTATTACTAAATCTTTACATGTGTTCCAGGCCATACAGGCACAAGAGACCTTGTTCTGGAAGCGGTGGAGTTCTGAATACCTTAACCAGCTGCAGGTCAGGGCCAAGTGGCGCAACCCCGACCTGAAAATTGGGCAGCTGGTGATAATACGAGCAGAAGGCCTTCCACCTCTTATCTGGCCTCTGGGGAAGGTGCTGGAGATTCTTCCTGGACGCGATTATCGCGTTCGGGTTGTAAAATTGAAGACTTCGCAAGGTGTTCACTCGTACCTTGCCGAAGATCTGCCCTCTACCTTTGGCAGAAGATGCTGATAACCTATGACGAGTGCCTCCCTCTACACGCAGTTTTCTGTAAGCGAGTTCGAGTGAGCGCATTCCATAGTAGTTTTGGTAAAATACTTTGTTCTGCACTTATGTCCCCCCCCCCAGCATGTTAAATTTGGAAATTTAAGTGATCACAAGTGTTGAATATTGGTGCTGAAACATCTATCAGAAGCCAACAATCATCTGAGAAGTCCTACTGAGAAGATTTTATATCCATAGTTTGTAAGCTCTTGTTCTGTAATTAGATTAAGTATGCTAGTATATGGGTAATTTTTTATCTTCAATTTTCTCAAAAATGGTAACTTGTAAAAATGAAACTGTGATCTCATGGCCATGAGAAGGTTCCAAAAACCTAAGAATTTGTTAGTAAGATCTTATTTTTTGGTTTATTAAGCTCTGAAAAAATTGACATTATATGTAAAACTTTTCATTGTTTTCAAAACAGGTTTTTATTTATTATAAGAAAACTACTGGTTATAGCGGATTCTAACAACAAAATCCGCAATTTAGAGTAAATTTAGGGTTGTATAGAGACACCTCGTATGCCCTTGTAGCCTTAAAATTAAGGTTTTTATGGCAAAACAAAAAATTATTGGTGTGAGTTCTGGCATCTCTACTAGACGCCGCCACCATCGCCTGCATGTTGTGCGTGTTGCCTACTCTCTCAGGCATAAAGGTGTAAACCTCTTGGGCAAAGAGTTCTATACTTCTCTGTTTATATCGATATTTCCCCGCTACCCCCTCTTTACCACTACAGTGCCACCCCTTCAGGGGCTGGTATAAAAGACGTGCGCTCCTCGCGCGCAGGGCCTTTCGCCACTTTTAGCCTTTAGTCAAATTTTAACGCTACTACCTGTTTTAAAAAGTCTTGTCAATTGTCTCGCAAATATACTCACTTCATAGCATGTCTGGTGCATGATTTTTTGCATTTTAATGAGCCATTTATGGTGTTTTTATGAAAGGCCCGGTTCCTTCAGAACCGTATTGTACTATTGTAAATATGTATGAGTGCATAATAGTTTAAAGTTTTTAGGAATATGTGTTTTACAACATGAAATTGGATCTTGTATTTGAAATGTTTTTTGTTTAATATGGTTTTGTAAATTTGCTAATGGTCTGAAGCAGGTTTACTCTGTATTTTGCTCTTGTTTTGTATTTGCTGCTTTTGA